>BOPN01004604.1:55000-62500 GCA_017312705.2 Penaeus japonicus
AGGGAGAAGGAGAGGGAGGAAGGGAGAGGGAGAGGGAGAGAGAGAGAGAGAGAGAGAGAGAGAGAGAGAGAGAGAGAGAGAGAGAGAGAGAGAGAGAGAGAGAGAGAGAGAGAGAGAGAGAGAGAGAGAGAGAGAGAGAGAGAGAGAGAGAGAGAGTGAGAGAGAGATTTTACGAACAGATGAAATTGACTGACGAATCATTGTTTTAAGGAATGTGATGTAGAATGCCAGAGATGCCTCCGGTCCTTATAAAACAAAAACAATTAGACGTCCTCCTGATCCCTGGATAAACAATGATATCAACAGAGCCATAAGATGATGGAAAAAAAAAACACTCGCAAAGTTCTCAAAATAAACAAATTTGATGCTACCCTTCAGGCTGAATAAAAAAGAAAAGAAAAAAAAAAAAGTAAAAACACTTATCAAAAGCACAAAAACATATCATTTTAGAAACAAGTTAAAAAACTATAGATATTTGTGCCTAAGAAGAAACATCACACAGACACCACTTGTCTAAATTCCAGAAACAACATAGAATATTTCAATGAATTCTTTACAAAAGTCGGCAGACTCACCTATGAACAGATTATCGCCTCCACATTTTCACAAAACACAACGGCAACAAGGCTCATAACAAATACTTTCAGACCGAAACAATAACACAAACAAACAAACTCCGTGGGAGCGGATGGTATCGCCATTCGATGAATAAAGTCTATTTGTAATTGTGCACTATCTGGCAGTCATATATTTACAGGGAAGTAATGGGCACTTTGATATAATTAAATCACATAAAAGACAAAATCCCTACAGAAACAATAATCACTGTCGTATAAACACTAGCCCTCAGTATCATTAATTAACTACTGCCTAAACATCTAGCATTCAACAAACAAAACACAAATTCAGACTCAAAAACTACAAAACTTGCTGCAAGAATAGCAATAGGAAATGTATATAAATTCGACCACCTAACACTACACATGAAAAACAACAACTAAAGTGGTTAAAAGAAAAAGAAAAAGAAAGAAAAAGAAAGAAAAAAAAAAAAAAAAAAAAAAAAAAAAAAAAAAAAAAAAAAAAAAAAAAAGAAAGAGAGAAAAAGAAAAAGAAAAAAAAAAAAGAAAAAAAAGAAAAAAGAAAGAAAAAGAAAGAGAAAGAAGAAGAAAAAAATATGTATATATATATATATATATATATATATATATATATATGACAAGTATACTAATCCACAAAATCATACGAAGAAATTATCTACATTGCTTTTACCTACACAAACAATAGCAAATAAAACGGAAGTCAAAACAAGACAAAATAAACCTGTGCGCATCAAGAAATCAAATACGAAAACAGGGGCAAGAAATATGCGGATCCGTGGACCAATGATCTGGAACCATCTACCACATCATCTTAGAGATATTTCTAACCTAAATACATTTAAAACAAATTTGAAAGAACACATCCTGAATTATCAGTGACATCAGGTGGTTGAACATCAACCCAAACATTGTATTTTAGTCACTTGTGATGTTAAAATTCTGTCTATTTCTGCTACACGTGTATTTTATATTGTCTATGTTAATCTTATATCATTACACAATATAAATACCATACATGTAAAAAGAATAAACAGTATGATTAATAGAAAAAAAATATAATTTTAATTTGATTTGTACTAACTTCACTCTCTCCCCCCACCCCCCACCCCTCTCTTTCTCCCTTTCTCTTTCTACCCCTATCTCTCTATCTCCCTCTTTCTCAATCTATTCCTCCAATCATCAATATAATTTCCGAAAGACAAACCCTACTAGTGACCTGGATTATCTAAGTCTTTCTCATTAGAGTCAATTGACCTGAGTTCATCTGGTGAAACTTACGTTTAATTTGCGCGTTCGACGGAATCCTGTAATGAAATTAGAAGTTAGATGCCGGTGCTGTGTCGTTTCGTTAGTGCAGGCATGATCTGGGGAGAAGGAGAGGAAGAAGGGGGAGAGAGGGAGAGATAGAGAGAAGGGAGAGGAGGGAAAGAGAGTGAGAGAGAGAGAAAGAGAGAGAATGAGAGAGAGAGTGAGAGTGAGAAAGAGAATGAGAATGAGAATGGGAGAGGGAGAGAGAGAGAGAGAGAGAGAGAGAGAGAGAGAGAGAGAGAGAGAGAGAGAGAGAGAGAGAGAGAGAGAGAGAGAGAGAGAGAGAGAGACCGTGTTTTGGGTCTTGGCGAGGCGCACCGTGCAAAATTCCTGCAATAAGTGCATGAATGACTTTGCTGAATAATAAGTGTCAGGTCTCTTCTCGCCAGGAAAGAGTAGAAGTAATTAGTAAGAACTGAAGCGTATCCTTTTAGAACAGGAAGGTCGAAAAGAACTGAAAAAAAAAAAAAAACAGTAAAACGTAGATAGAAACACGTGGATAAACACTCAGTATTATTAATATATACTATCTCTCCTGCTCTTCTTAAATATAATTCTTTGTGTAATTTCCTTCATTTCCTTCATCTTGGTTAGAACACTTGTCTTAGATCTGTGTCAAGCCTCTCATATCTGAATTTCTTATTGCTTCTCTCTTCTTTCTGCTTAGAACCTTTTTTTCTTTTTAAAGAATTCCCTTTTACTAAATCTCTTGTGGCGCGCTTTTTTAAATCTAACTAATAAAGGTTTCTGGTCGTTGCGCTTTTTTTTTTTTTTTTTTTTTTTTTTTTTTTGACGTTCCGCGCTTCAAACTTCAAACTTACCTTCAATTGCGTCAGTCTTTGACCTCATTGAAGGAATTTTCAGGAACAATCCTGCTCCATCTCTCTATCTTTCTTCCTCGTCTCTTTCTCTCTTTCTCTCCCCTCCTCCTCCTCTCTCTCTCTCTCTCTCTCTCTCTCTCTCTCTCTCTCTCTCTCTCTCTCTCATCCTCATCTTCCTCTCCCCTCTATCTTTACCTCACTCTCTCATTCTCCTCCTCTTCCCCTCTCTCCCCTCCTTCTCCTCTCTCTCTCTCTATCTCACTCACCCACTCTCTCCTTGTCTTCCTCTCGCTCTTTCCTCTTACCTAACTCCACCTCTACTACTTGACCCTCCCCCTCCTATAATATCTTTAAAACCCATTATCCTTATCCATATCAAAAGTATTTTCTAAATCTTCAAAATCTGATTTGCTAAACATATTGAGCTTTATGTCATCTCCCTGACATCGGATTTCGGCGACATGTGTAATCTTTCATCTTGATGCTGACCTACTTCGTTCGCTTAGTGTATTTCAAGCCGTTTTGAGAAGAGAGAGAGAGAGAGAGAGAGAGAGAGAGAGAGAGAGAGAGAGAGAGAGAGAGAGAGAAGGGGAGGGAGAGAGAGGGTGTAGAGGGAGGAGGGGGAAAGGGAAGGGCAGGGGTAGGGATAAGGCGGGATAGAAAGGGAAGAGGGGGGAGGGGGAGGAAAGGGGATGGGGAGGGGTAGGGGTAGGGGTAGGGATAGGCGAGAGAGAGAGAGAGAGAGGGGGCAGAAGGGAGGAGAGGTGAAGGGAAGGGGAGGGTAGCGGTATAAAGGAGATGGGGAGGGGGTAGCGGTATGGGAGGAAGAGGGAGAAGGGGAGGGAGAGGGAGAGGGAGAGGGATGGAGGGAGAGAAGAGGGAGAAGGAGGGAAAGGGAGGGAGGGAGAAGGAGGACGGGGAAGGAGAGAGGGAGGGGGGAGGGAGGGGAAGAGAGAGAGAGAGAGAGAGAGAGAGAGAGAGGAGGGAATGAAGAGAAAATAATTTGTTTACATAGACCGTAAATATTTGATTTGCAGAACTGGACTGGAAAAAAAGAATATCAAAGACGTCTAAAAAAAAACATGGTTTTATTCCATGGAATAGAATTGCCTTGAATGCAAAAGATTAAACTCTCAAAAATAACATACTAGATATACTCAGCATAGTAAATTCAAAAACATTCTCTACAACTGTAAATAAAATCGGTAGAGGACATCTTGGTAACCATATACAGCAATACCTCATACCACCATTGAGTCATCCATCAGTCTTTTTATCATAAGAAATGTCAACCACTTCTTAATCCAGACGACTTTAATGATGATCTGAACAAATCAAATGGAATAACTTAAAAAGAATAAATCAAAACAACTCATAAACAAGCCTGCAAGACAGAAAAACACCTCATCCATCTTTGGTGTCATAATTAAAAACAGACCAGCTATTATATGACAAATTTCTGATCTTGAACTGGTAACTATGACTTTGGATTACAGAAGCCAAAGCAATAGACAGTTATTGAAACTTCTCGCGATTTAATTAGCGAATTATAACTCTCAGTCACTCTGCCAAGATATAATCATAAGAGAGAGAGAGAGAGAGAAAGAGAGAGAGAGAGAGAGAGAGAGAGAGAAAGGGAGAAGGAGAGAGAGAGAGAGAGAGAGAGAGAGAGAGAGAGAGAGAGAGAATGAGGAATGAGGATAGGAAGAGAGAGGGAGAGGGGAGAAGGAAAGGGAGGAAGGGAGAGGGAGAGGGAGAGAGAGAGAGAGAGAGAGAGAGAGAGAGAGAGAGAGAGAGAGAGAGAGAGAGAGAGAGAGAGAGAGAGAGAGAGAGAGAGAGAGAGAGAGAGAGAGAGAGAGAGAGAGAGAGAGAGAGTGAGAGAGATTTTACGAACAGATGGAAATTGACTGACGAATCATTGTTTTAAGAAATGTGATGTAGAATGCCAGAGATACCTCCGGTCCTTATAAAACAAAAACAATTAGACGTCCTCCTGATCCCTGGATAAACAATGATATCAACAGAGCCATAAGATGATGGAAAAAAAAAACACTCGCAAAGTTCTCAAAATAAACAAATTTGATGCTACCCTTCAGGCTGAATAAAAAAGAAAAGAAAAAAAAAAAAGTAAAAACACTTATCAAATGCACAAAAACATATCATTTTAGAAACAAGTTCAAAGACTATAGACACGGTAAATACATTTGTGCCTAAGAAGAAACACCACACAGACACCACTAAAATTCCAGAAACAACATAGAATATTTCAATGAATTCTTTACAAAAGTCGGCAGACTCACCTATGAACAGATTATCCGCACTCCACATTTCCACATGACACAACAGAAACAAGGCTCATAATAAATACTTTTTCAGACCAGAAACAATAACACAAACAAACAAATTCCTTAGGAGCGGATGGTATCGCCATTCGATGAATAAAGTCTATTTGTAATTGTGCACTATCTGGCAGTCATATATTTACAGGGAAGTAATGGGGTCTTTGATATAACTAAATCACATAAAAGACAAAATCCCTACAGAAACAAGAATCACTGTCGTATAAACACTAGCCCTCAGTATCATTAATTAACTACTGCCTAAACATCTAGCATTCAACAAACAAAACACAAATTCAGACTCAAAAGCAACAAAACTTGCTGCAAGAATAGCAATAGGATATGTATATAAATTCGACCACCTAACACTACACATGAAAAACAACAACTAAAGTGGTTAAAAATCAAAGAAAAAAGAAAGAAAGAAAAAAGAAAGAAAAAAGAGAAAAAAAGAAAAAAACAGAAAAAAAGAAAAAATAGAAAAAAAGAAAGAGAGAAAAGAAAAAAGAAAAAAAGAAAAAAAAACAGAAAAAATAGAAAAAAGAAAGATAAGAAGAAGAAGAAGAAGAAAAAAATATGTATATATATATATATATATATATATATATATATATATATATATATATATATATATATATATATATATATATATATATATATGACAGTACTAATCCTAAATCCATACGAAGAAATTATCTACATTGCTTTTACCTACACAAATAATAGCAAATAAAACGGGAGTCAAAACAAGACAAAATAAACCTGTGTACATCAAGAAATCAAATACGAAAACAGGGGCAAGAAATATGCTGATCCGTAGACCAATGTTCTGGAACCATCTATCACAACATCTTAGAGATATTTCTAACCAAAGTACATTTAAAACAAATTTGAAAGAACAGATCCTGAATTATCAGTGACATCAGGTGGTTGAACATCAACCCAAACATTGTATTTTAGTCACTTGTGATGTTAAAATTCTGTCTATTTCTGCTACACGTGTATTTTATATTGTCTATGTTAATCTTATATCATTACACAATATAAATACCATACATGTAAAAAGAATAAACAGTATGATTAATAGAAAAAAAATATAATTTTAATTTGATTTGTACTAACTTCACTCTCTCCCCCCACCCCCCACCCTCCAAACCTCTCTTTCTCCCTTTCTCTTTCTACCCCTATCTCTCTATCTCCCTCTTTCTCAATCTATTCCTCCAATCATCAATATAATTTCCGAAAGACAAACCCTACTAGTGACCTGGATTATCTAAGTCTTTCTCATTAGAGTCAATTGACCTGAGTTCATCTGGTGAAACTTACACGTTAATTTGCGCGTTCGACGGAATCCTGTAATGAAATTAGAAGTTAGATGCCGGTGCTGTGTCGTTTCGTTAGTGCAGGCATGATCTGGGGAGAAGGAGAGGAAGAAGGGGAGAGAGGAGATAGCACACACACAAACACATACACACACGCAAACACGCACACACAAACACACACACACACATAAACACACACACACACACACACACACACATATAAAAACATACATATATATATGTGAGTGCACGTGCGTACCTATGCGCGCATATGTATGCGCATGGTTATAGGCATATACAGAAACGGTAAAGTATATAAGAATCAGGAAGGCCTTGCAATCATTTGTAATTCTTGAAGAAAAAAAAAGCTTTGGAGACATATTCTTAAGTGGATGAGCAGTAACGTTGGTCCCTGTAATTAATGGAACTAATTATCATAGTGACGCCAGACGAGAATTTACAGCCGAGCAGAGATATCTTGAGAAAGTTAATGTTTCTGAATATATATTGTGCATGACGTAATGCCAGTTTCTTTCCTCTTACGGTACACTTTTTTTTGTAAGTTATAAATTCGTGGGATATTTATGGGCAAGAAAAAAAAGGCTTACAAGACCATGGTGGTCATTATCGTAAATTAGATAAGAGAAAATTACATTATGTGAGTAGTATCATTTGATTCACAAATGCAAAGAATATAACTCAGAATTAGATGTCGTGTAATTACATAATAGATCGGATGTAATTACATACAAGGCAATTACGCGTCATATGACTTACAATTATGATGTAAATAAATCTAACAGGCTGTCATAGTGAGACGCACTACATGAAGTTTCCAGGTGGATCACTCACTCTCTCGCTCTCTCTCTTTCACTTTCTCTCTCTCTCTCTCTCTCTCTCTCTCTCTCTCTCTCTCTCTCTCTCTCTCTCTCTCTCTCTCTCTCTCTCTCTCTCTCTCTCTCTCTCTTTCTTTCTTTTTTTCTCTTTCTCTCTCTGTCTCTTTCTCTCACTGTCTCTTTCTCTTTCTCTCTCAAAACCTATTTCTTTCTCTCTCAATTTTTCCCTTTCCCTCTCTCTCTTTCTCTGTCTCTGTTACTCTCTCTCTGTCTTT
>BOPN01004604.1:67500-70000 GCA_017312705.2 Penaeus japonicus
TGTGAAACAAGATAGACCGTCCGCTTCACCTCCAACGATATAATAATCATGTTGTACTCCGGCGGTCAAGATCATTCAAATGGTGTATTATTATCCTAAAACAAGACACCGCGAAATCACTCATTGGCTGTTGGACCACATCGGATCGCGTTATGGCAATTAAGCTAAGGGGAACTCCAGTTGACATCAATATCATCCGAGCTTATGCAACCACGTCTGCGTCCACAGATGACGAGATGAATGCATTCTACGAACAACTAGACCAAGCTGTGTCAATTTGCAAATCAACAGAAGTGAAAATAGTCATGGGTGACTGGTGAAGATCGGGCTGGCTTCAGACGCATGAGAGCCAACGTCAGGTCCTGATTCGGCACTCGAAGATAGATAGATATATAGATAGATAGATAGATAGATAGATAGATAGATAGATAGATAGATAGATAGATAGATAGATAGATAGATAGATAGATAGATAGATAGATAGATAATATATATATATATATATATATATATATATATATATATATATATATATATATATATATATGTATGTATGTATGTATGTAAACTGGTCTGACAGGCAAGGCTTGCTCCTCCTTCAAATAAACTATAAAAACAGCAACAACTGAATATTGATATTCCTCATTAGCTTTTTGAATGTAAAGATTAAAACTAATTTATCTTACGTTCAGTAAAAGCACTTTGTGAAAAGCTATTATACGCATATGACAGATATATAATTACTATCTCTTTTATGAATCAGATTACACTGTTAATTCGGTTAACATAGAATAACATTATTTCATCTCTGCTCATTGAAATTAATTGCATCCCACAGATTAATTCTTAATATGATCAGAAAATATGTTATCATAATTACTCTAGAATATACGTTTATTAGAATATATTACAATTCACTCAATTACAGTATAGATGCGTTACATTTTGATCATCACATAATTATGAATGATTCACATTGTTCCCTCTATGAAGCTTATCATTTTAATTATGTTTCCAGTCATGCATAATAATAACCTTCACCTTCGATTTAAGGAAACGAGATTTGTGTGTGAAAGTGAGTTTGATGTGGCCATTTGGATATCAAGTTTCTATATGATGAAAAAAAAAAGAAAAGTGATAAAGAGCTAATTACAAAAAAAAAAAAAAAAAAAAAAAAAAAAAAAAAAAAAAAAAAAAAAAAAAAAAAAAAAAAAAAAAAAAAAAAAAAAAAAATGTAATGAAAATGCAGATGGGAGATTGGTCATCATTAATGGTTCAAAAATTCAGGATTACTGGTCTCTGTCTGTCTGTCTGTTTGTCTGTTTCTCTATATCTATCTATCTATCCGTCTGTCATACTATCTATCTCTACTTAACTCTTTTTCAACACACACCCACACACACACACACTCTCTCTCTCTCTCTCTCTCTCTCTCTCTCTCTCTCTCTCTCTCTCTCTCTCTCTCTCTCTCTCTCTCTCTCTCTCTCTCTCTCTCTCTCTCTCTCTCTCTCTCTCTCTCTCTCTCTCTCTCTCTCTCTCTCTCTCTCTCTCTATATATATATATATATATATATATATATATATATATACATATATATACATATGATCATATTTATCATTACAGTTACATTCCTATAAATACATTCGTGAATGCAAAGTTTACGACCATGATTGTGTTTATATCTAATTAACAAGGTAATTAATAGGGGAAAAAGTGACCTGCTCACTATGATGATTACAGGCCAGCATTTTTTCGGCGCGATTCACTCGGTCATAAAAGTGTTAATTGTATGTGAGGCAATTATCTGTTTTAATTAAAATGCGTTTCGGGGGATTTCAAATGTCATCCTTTTAAAATGGAGACTACTATTTCAATCCCCTTTGGAGCATTAATGAAACTCGGTGAAATAATTAGTAGTTGAGTAATTAGAGAAGGAAAAGTAAAGAAAGAAAAAAGAAAAAAAAATCAGGAATTTATCAAGTAATGAATGAGTCTAGATGGATAATAAGGGTAATTATAACACTAATGATAGCATATATATAATGATGATAATAATGAAGATTATAGTATTGATAATAATGTTGATAAAGATAATTTAAATCATAGTAATGATGATAATGATAATAATGATAGTAGTTATAGTAATGATGGTAACAACAATATTGATAACAGTTATTATCATAATCATTATTATAACAAAATGATTATATATAAAATGATAACAATAACAGACGTAATAATGATAAAAAAAATAGTAATGACAACAATGACAATGACGATGATAAAAGCAACAGCATAAATCTATCCAGTTTGAATCGAGAACGTTTTCTATAACATTTCAAACTCATTAAATCTATTGAGCCCGATATCATATAAGCACACAACCCATGCACACCAAGTATCACAATAATTGCAATAGATAAGAGATAATTAAGCCTCAATACCTTTACAAAATTCGCTAAAGACATTCAGTTAATAGTAATAATAATAATAATAATA
>BOPN01004604.1:85000-90000 GCA_017312705.2 Penaeus japonicus
TTTGAGGAAAGAATTTACCAGAATGTTTAAAAACAATATTTGTATTTTGAGAGGCTGTTTAAAAAGGGAGAGAACTAAATTCTTCAAAGAGGTAAACATATAAACACTTTCTTGCCAGACTAATTTTTGGACAAGTTCCAGAAGGCTCTGTCAGCATGGAGGCAACAACGAGGCTCAAGCTATTATAGAGAAGATAAATGATAAAAGGCTTCCGAGCAGAAAGAGGAAGAGGAAGAGGAAGAGGAAGAGGATGTGGAAGACCCAGGATAAAGTGTTATAGTTGAGGGTGAAATACACGTTCGAACGATTAGGAAAAGTCTGCTTGTGTACAATATATAGGCCTATAAACAGGTATGTCCTATTAGACACGTCTTTGAATTTCTCTATTCTTTATTTATTATTTCAGTTATCTATTTATCTTCGTTATGGTCTCAATTATCGATTCTCTGATTTAATGGTTTAATTCTCATTCATTTTACTCAAGCTTTTTACATAAGACCTCAAACTTCCTCGGCTAAACAATACAATCTATCCCTGATTGTGACTCGATATATATGTAAATGTATGTATATATGTATATATATATATATATATATATATATATATATATATATATATATATATATATATATAAAATATGTATGTATGTATGTATGTATGCATATGTGTGTGTGTGTGTGTGTGTGTGTGTGTGTGTGTGTGTGTGTGTGTGTGTGTGTGTGGGTGTGTGTGTATGTATGTATGTATGTATGTATGTATGTGTGTATGTATATATGTATGTATGTATGTATGTATGGTTGTGTGAATGATTGAATAAGTATTATGCAAAGCACGCTACTGCCAGACCTCTAACAAAACCGAAATGAGATATGCGGTTGCGCGCAGAACACAGATCCTCAGCGAATCCCCTCGTCTCTCAATCATAAAAGCTCAATACTCGAGGGTCTCCAATGGCGCTCATAGCCCTCCGTTTCCACGCTCACGTCCTTCCTCTCTCGCTCCTTCTTCTTCTTCTACCTCTTCCTCGCTCCTTCTCTCTCTCTCTCTTTCCCTCTCTCTTTCTCTCTGGCTGTCTGTCTCTGTCTGTCTCTCTCCCTCTCCCTCTCCCTTTCTCTCCCTCCCCCTGTCTCTCTCTCTCTCCTTCTCCCTCTCTCCCTCTCCCTTTCTCTCCCTCCCCCTGTCTCTCTCTCTCTCTTTCCCTTTCTCTCTCTCTCTCTTTCTCCCTCCCTCCCTCTCCCTTTTTTTCCCTCCCCCCCTCTATCTCTATCCCCCCCTCCCTCTCTCTCTCTCCCCACCCCACCCACCCCTCTCTCTCTCCCTCCCCACTCCACCCCCCTCTCTCTCTCTCTCTCTCTCTCTCTCTCCCCCCCCCCCTCTCTCTCCCCCTCCCCCCCCCCCCCCCCCTCCCCCTCCCCTCTCTCTCTCTCTCTCTCTCTCTCTCTCTCTCTCTCTCTCTCTCTCTCTCTCTCTCTCTCTCTCTCTCTCTCTCTCTCTCCCCCCCCCCCCCCCCCCTCTCTCTCTCTCTCTCTCTCTCCCCCCCCCCCCCTCTCTCTCTCTCTCTCTCTCTCTCTCTCTCCCCTCTCTCTCTCTCCCCCCTCCCCCCTCTCTCTCTCTCTCTCTCTCTCTCTCTCTCTCTCTCTCTCTCTCTCTCTCTCTCTCTCTCTCTCTCTCACCCCCCTCTCTCTCTCTCTCTCTCTCTCTCTCTCTCTCTCTCTCTCTCTCTCTCTCTCTCTCTCCCCCCCTCTCTCATTCTCCCTCTCTCTCTCCCTCCCCCCCCCACACCTCTCTCTCTCCCTCCCTCCCAACCCCCCTCTCTCTCTCTCCCTCCCAACCCCCCTCTCCTCCCCCCTCTCTCTCCTCCCCCTCTCTCTCCCCTTCCCCCTTCTCCCTCTCTCCCACCCCACTCCCCCTCTCTCTCCCTCCCCACCCCCTCTCTCTCTCTCTCTCTCTTCCCCTCTCTCCCTCTCTCTCTCTCTTTCAGCGCTTCAATGTTTGTCCGGTTGCGAGGATACACTGAGCATAAGACAAGGAAACATAGGCCATACATCTTGTGAAAGTTTCCACTAAGGATCTTTTGAACGATACTCTTTGGAACGTCTGTTTTTTTTTTTGTTTTTTTTTTTAGATTTTTTTTTAGATTTTGGGACCTAATAAACACAAATTTTCGTGGGATTAGGATAAGGTTGTGTAAGGATGTTAGTCGGAAGATTTTTTATTTTTTAAATTATTTTTTTCATTATAAAAAAAAATGAAAAGAGGGACAGGGAAGCAAGAGTTGTTATATCTCACTTTTTTTTTCTTCTTTTTTTTCAATCGAGATTGATAGAGTGCACGAGCTGTCTTTCCTAATATTGATAGAAAATATATGCAAGCATATATATATATATATATATATATATAAATGTCCTTATACATATCACCAAAACATAGAACTTGTTTGAAAAAGCTTTTCTTTTCTTTTCTTTTCGTTTTTTACGTCAGTCCTTTTCCCGCTGATACTGGGAGTGCATTTATTATCTAATATTACTTTATTTCATCATTTTTGCAATCAATAAATCATTACCTATCGATAAACATTTAATCAGTTAATGAGAAACCAATTAAAAGACCTCTCTAAACCTTACCTTTTATCCCATTCTTGAATTTTTACGTCTATAATAATCATTATTGTCATAGACGTTATAATAATGGTTGTAATAACAATAACAACACTACTAATGATGATAATACTGATCGAATATTTCCCGGAAGTTCAAATAATGGAATAAACAGACGAGAGAACATGATGGCCTATTAATTAATTCGCTTTGACCAACCGCTCGTTAAACGATCTATGTGGCAAAAAAAAAAAAAAGAACAGTGCTTTATCTTTTTATTTATTTATCTATTTTTATTCTATTTGTTTATTTATTTATTTATTTATTTATTAATTTATCTATTTTTTATTTAAATATTAATTAATTAATTTATTCATTCATTTATTTATTTATTTATTTATTTACTTATTTATTTACCTATTTACTTATTTACTTACTTATCTATTTATTTATTTATTTATTTATTTATCTATTTATTTATCTATTTATTCATTTATTTATTAATTATTATTATCATTATTATTATCTTTTTCTTTTTTTATCTTTTATGCAAGTTATCTAAAGAAGCACATACCTCCCCTTTTCTGCATTCACACTTCAGAAGGAAGGAAAGCAACAGTGAGTGCAATTGCAGACGGGACGGCGGGTCTTGCACATGGACTCATTCATGGGTGGTGAAATATCCTTAAATCATTATTATGCAAAAATAGTGATGGTTTTACGGAAAGAGTTAATAGGTCTTTGAAAAGAGGTGAGTTTTGAGTTTTACTGTTTTTTTTTTTACGTTTTATGATGATGGTGATGATGGTGATGGTGATTATGGTGATGGTGATGATGATGATGATGATGATAATAATCAAGATGAAGATGAAGTGATGATGATAATGACGATTATGATAATAATGATGATGATGGTGATGATGATGGTGATGATGAAGATGATAATGATGATGATGGTGGTGATGATGATGATGATAATGATGATGATAATGATGATGATGATAATAACGATGATGATGATGATGATGATAATGATGATGATGATAATCAAGATGAAGATGAAGTGATGATGATAATGACGATTATGATGATGATGATGATAATGATGACGACGATGACGATGGGGAGGAGGATGATAACGAGTACCAAAGTAGTCTAAAGGAAAGGAGAAAAAAGGATTTTCTTTACATAGAAATCACACCTGGTGCTGAGATAGCTTTTGATAGATCAGAACTGGAAAAAAAAATATCCTAATTACATAAAACTAATGCATTTAAAGAAATACCCGATTGATATTATATATTCATAGAATCCTTATTCGCGTAGGAAAATGAAGAAGATGAGTTAGATTGGCTTAGAATAGATTAGGTTTCTTTTGACGTTTGAAAACATGTATATATATATATATATATATATATATATATATATATATATATATATATGTATATATATGTATATATATGTATGTATATATATATATATATATATATATATATATATATATATATATACAAGTTTATATATACTGTTTGATCATTAGTGCTTAGTCATCGAGGAGTCAATTGGTAGGCCTATCTGACGATGACGATGATGATGTCGACAACGATGGTGATGATGATGATTATGGTTACTATTATCATCATCATCATTGTTATTATCATTATTAATATTATCACTATTATTATTATTATCATTATTATTGTCATCATCATCATTATCATTATTGTTATCATTACTATTATTATCATTATCATTATTATCATAATTATCATTATTATCATTATCATTATTATTATCATCATTATCATTATTATCACTGTCATTATTGCTATTATCATTATTAAGGAAAGGGGTAAGATAAAAAAAAATACATAAACCCTGACAACCCAAGACAAACAAGCGAGATCAGATAAGCCTACAAACAGAGTCTTCGGAAAGTAAAGCTAAATGATAGCGGTGAATGCAAGCCCTATGGTCAACAAGAACAGGAAGAAAAACTGAGAGCATTAATTGTGTGTTTAGATGTACTAGTTTTTGCGTTTCTTTTTTCGTTTTATTTGATTTAATTTTTATATACTTCCATGGGATTGTGTGTTATTGTGTTTACGATTTTCTTTGCGTGTGTATTAAACTATAAATTTTGTTAGTTGACTGTGGGGTCTTGTGTCATTTATTTCATTCTACGGGTTTGGTTATATATATATTTTTTTCAAGGACATGGATTTATTCCGATGATAGATAGATAGAGAAAGAGAGAGAGAGAGAGAGAGAGAGAGAGAGAGAGAGAGAGAGAGAGAGAGAGAGAGAGAGAGAGAGAGAGAGAGAGAGAGAGAAAGGCGAATAAATCACAAGCATACAGAGTTGATTATTAATAGTCAATTATTAATAATTAATTATCAATAA
>BOPN01004604.1:95000-97500 GCA_017312705.2 Penaeus japonicus
GAGAGAGAGAGAGAGAGAGAGAAACAGACACTTTCCAGAGGGTTGTTAAGCGCATTTACAACTGGAAGACTTTCATCACTACTGCAAAAGTAATTTTCAGCGAAGTGGAACTAAAGGAGAAGAAGAAAGAAAAAAAAGAAAGAAACAATGTTAATTTGCATAGAGAAAGGCTAGGGGGTTTGTTCAATCAGACACCCAGCGTGAAGAAAGGTGTTTTTTATGCTGAGAAAACAGGAGAGTAAAATACGTTTTTGTAAGAAGAAAGTTAGACTGAAGCGAAAAGGTTTGAGTCACTGATACTGTTTCAGGGATGAAGATTATGCACAGGAGAGACAGTAAGCTCAATGACACTATAAAACTCTATGTAGTTTGATCATAATTTCAGAGATATTTAAAGATTTTTTTATACGGAGGCAATTAAATAAACCCTTTAATATGGCTATGGGAGTTTTAAAATATTTTTAGTGGTATCTAAAAGAAAGAAAGAAAGAAAAAATATATAGAGCCAATGAAATGAAATCGATAATATATTCAGCCTCTTATGACCAGATCGACTAGAAAAAAATAATAATAATTAAAAAAAAAAAGGGAAAAAGTAAACGAGAAAATGATAATGAAAATATGTATAGTTATCCACGATATGAATGAAAATGATCATGGTTATGTAATCAAAATGATATCAGAATTAGTGCATAAATGAAATTACTGGGGCACGCATGTCGATTATCATACCTTTACGCAGTGGTTTTCAAACTATTTAGTATGACGGCACACTAAGAAACAACTAGTATTTTTGCGGCACACCTGTCCTTTGATATCTCTCTCTCTCTCTCTCTCTCTCTCTCTCGCTCTCTCTCTCTCTCTCTCTCTCTCTCACTCTCACTCTCACTCTCACTCTCACTCTCACTCTCACTCTCACTCTCACTCTCACTTGAAAGAGAGAGAGCGAGAGGGAGAGAAAGAGAGATAGAGAGAGAGAAGGTGATAGATAGATAGATAGATAGATAGAGAGAGAAAGAGACAAATAGATAGACAGATAGAGAGAAGGAGAGATTTTTTACTATGTATAGACCAAGAATCTACATGAAGTTTAAACAATGTTTATAAACAATGTCAAGCAAAGTAACCTTAATAACAAATTAATATCAACACTGACGACGCTAATGATGACCAGAAACTGAAAACAAACACCTACTTAATGAGTACAAAGTTCATTATTCCAGTGACCTGTTTCAAGCTATATCTAGGCAACGTATATACTCTGAAGATTCTTTCCACAAGGAAAAGGAAAGAATACGTTAATGAGAACAAATACACAAAGAGGATTATGTGTGTTTGACAGGGAGGTCGTGAGAGAGGAAAGCTTTTATGAGAGGAAAGCTAATTAATTACGACCATGGGGACACTGCAGACTGGTTTTTAAAGAAGAATCTTGGACGTATTTGCAATGGAGTTTCATTAATGTTGTGAAAAGAGAGAAGGGAGAAGAAAGATAAATCGCTGTTTTCAAGGAAGGTTTAAAAGAAATGGTGGATAATGTGCCTGGGAGGAGGGGAGAGAGAGGGGATGGTTGAGGAAAGGAAATGGAGAAGAAGGGCAGTGAGAGAAAAATAGAAAGGAGAAGAAGAGGAGAGGATGGGGAGGGGGAAAAAAAGGAGGGTAGAAAAGGAGCAGGGAGGGGAAAGAAGTCGAGGTAGAGTGGAGGGGGTGGAGGGTGGGGGGTGGGGGGAGGTGCGGGGGAAGGGGTGAGGGGCAAGCGCGAGGCTCCACGCACATGAATTCCCGCTAACACACATACACACAGGTTTTGTCACCACTTTTGACAATGCATCGAATCGGGATTTTCAATGGGCCAATCACTACAAAATTATTCAAATAAGATGAAACACGGGCTGAATTTTGATGGGCCCGCTCAGCGCATTGTGCGGGGTGAATGGTCGCCTTATTGTGCATTTTGACGAATATTGTCCCCTGATAGAGCAGCCATTGACTCGTTTTGTTCCATTGTTGTATCTTTGGACGAGGGGGAGGGGGGAGGAGGAGGGGAGGGAGGTGGGGAAGAGAGAGGGAGGGAGGGTGTGTGTTTGACAGGGAGGTCGTGAGAGAGGAAAGCTTTTATGAGAGGAAAGCTAATTAATTACGACCATGGGGACACTGCAGACTGGTTTTTAAAGAAGAATCTTGGACGTATTTGCAATGGAGTTTCATTAATGTTGTGAAAAGAGAGAAGGGAGAAGAAAAATAAATCGCTGTTTTCAAGGAAGGTTTAAAAGAAATGGTGGATAATGTGCCTGGGAGGAGGGGAGGGAGGGGAGGGAGGGAAAGGAGTGAAGGGAGGGGAAGGAGGGAGGGGAAGATGGGGAGTGAGGGAGGGAAGGGAGGGGAGGTAAGGGTGGGGAGGGGGGGGAGGGTGGGGAAGGAGGGAGGGAAGGGAAGGAGGGGAGGGAGGAGGGAGG
This sequence comes from Penaeus japonicus, assembly GCA_017312705.2. NCBI lineage: Eukaryota > Metazoa > Arthropoda > Malacostraca > Decapoda > Penaeidae > Penaeus > Penaeus japonicus. The sequence continues at coordinate 97,457 of BOPN01004604.1, forward strand.
GAAGGAGGGGAGGGAGGGAGGGGAAGATGGGGGAGGAAGGAAGG
>BOPN01004604.1:110294-112794 GCA_017312705.2 Penaeus japonicus
GAAGAGTCAGTAGCTTATGCCAATCAAAGAGACGCAAGTAGATTAAAACTAAATGCAGAGGCTTATAGACTCGAAGTTTTATTTTTCTATATGCATTCGCTTTATTCATTAACGTCGGTATATACTCAACTGTCATTCAATGCTTACTAAATGTATGCGCAAACATACCGCTTATTTATCAGCATTAGTTATCAAAAGATTCATACATATTCCAAAACACGTTTACGAAATTCAGTAAATCGAGACCACGCGATGGCATCACCCATAGAGTTGCCAAAGACTTCAAGCGCCATTAATGTTCTCAAAAAGAAAAAAGAAAAGAAAAGAGAAAAACAAAATTGTGTGGAGAAAGGACCGCAGATTCTGTTCTCTTATAAAAAGTGTGAAGGGGTAGGATCGGCACACCTCCTGAGTATCCAAATCTCGGAAGAGAGAGAGAGAGAGAGAGAGAGAGAGAGAGAGAGAGAGAGAGAGAGAGAGAGAGTAAGTGAGTCTGTGAGTGAGTGAAAGAGAGAGACAGAGAGAGAGAGAGAGAGAGAGAGAGAGAGAGAGAGAGAGAGAGAGAGAGAGAGAGAGAGAGAGAGAGAGAGAGAGAGAGAGAGAGAGAGAGAGAGAGAGAGAGAGTAAGAGAAATAAAGAGAGAGAGAGAGAGAGAGAGAGAGAGAGAGAGAGAGAGTGAAAAAGAAAAAGAGATAAACATATATTCCAAACATAAACAAATTATAATCTTAAGACCCAAAGGTTATAAAAGAATCTACAAAAGAAGGAACACAACAAAAAGAAGAAGAAAAAGAGATTGCAATAGAAACGGAATTTCAAACAAGAAAGAAATAAATAAAGAAAGAAAAAAACAGATAAAAAGAGAAAAAGACAGGATCCTAAGGCCTCCTGAAGGATTCACCTCCGCGTGACCTCAAGCGATGTCTGAGGTTTTAGTCCCGTTTGACATGACTAGGAGGTTAGGAAGGTGAAGGCAGGGCTATCTCTCTCTCTCTCTCTCTGTCTCTCTCTCTCTCGGTCTCTGTCTGTCTCTCTTTCGCTCTCTGTCTGTCTCTCTTTCGCTCTCTGTCTGTCTCTCGCTCTCTGTCTGTCTCTCGCTCTCTCTCTCTCTCTCTCTCTCTCGCTCTCTCTCTCTCACTCTCTGTTTGTCTCTCTCTCTCTCTCTCTCTCTCTCTCTCTCTGTCTCTCTCTCTCTCTCTCCCCCTCCCCCCCTCTCTCTCTCTTTCTCTCTCTCTCTCTCTCTCTCTCTCTCTCTCCTCTCTCTCTCTCCCCTCCCCCCCTCTCTCTCTCTCTCTCTCTCTCTCTCTCTCTCTCTCTCTCTCTCTCTCTCTCTCTCTCTCTCTCTCTCTCTCTCTCTCTCTCTCTCTCTCTCTCTCTCTCCCTCCCTCTTCCCCCCTCTCTCTCTCTCTCTCCCTCTCTCTGTCTCTCCCCCTTTCTCCCACTCTCTCGCTCTCTTATTTACGTGTTACTTGTGTTACTTCCAGCACACAGGGTCTCCTGGAACTTCACGTCTGTGCCGGAGGGTCTTGCAAGACACGAGGCGTTGTGCATGATCTTGGATCATGTCATGCAGGCCCAAGCAGGATGCGAGACAGCATGACCATGCCAGCGGACTGTATTCCCTGACGGAGCGAACCTGAGAGTTGTACAGCCTGTAGAACCTTTTACTCTTAAAAAAAATGAAGGCTCTTTTTATATCCGTTTGGTATCGTAAACTATTTTCATCACTTTTTTTTTTTCTTATCTTATTATTATTTTTATTTTTTTTTCGTTTTTTTCAATCGGAATAACTGATATGAGCCGGTGCCGTCCAAGGGCGGGGGGTGGGGGGGAGAGGAAGGGGGGAGCAGATGCATCTTATACAGACCTGTTTTCTTACAGAGTTTCTTGGCCATTCCGCTGTCATGGGCAGTGTCACGGACGCGCGGCGACGGTCGATCTGTACAACCCCTACTTTGCTGGCATCGTTGTACTGTAGGTCAGTGTCTTGCCGTCCATTAGCAAAGTAGGTTGTTGTGTGTATGGCTTCACGTCATTTGTTACTCCAAGCCGTGATATGTTCAGTGATGATATAGATTGATGGAGAGAGAGAGAGAGAGAGAGAGAGAGAGAGAGAGAGAGAGAGAGAGAGAGAGAGAGAGAGAGAGAGAGAGAGAGAGAGAGAGAGAGAGAGAGAGAGAGAGAGAGAGAGAGAGAGAGAGAGAGAGAGAGAGAGAGAGAGGAGAGAGAGAGAGAGAGAGAGAGAGAGAGAGAGAGAGAGAGAGAGAGAGAGAGAGAGAGAGAGAGAGAGAGAGAGAGAATGGAAAATTCTGAATGAAAAAAAAATATATATTCTGCAGCTGAAGTCCAATGACACTCCCTTATTTAGAAAGGCACTTGATGTGTGACCATTCAGAGCTACCAAGGCTGAGCAGATTGGCAATGATGCCTCTTGAGCCTTACTTTATCAAAGCACGTTATGTCATTTGGTAGAGCATGGTCTTCTCTCTCGTTCTCGCTT
>BOPN01004605.1:22500-25000 GCA_017312705.2 Penaeus japonicus
ATACATACACAAGTGTATACACATATATACAGACTGATAGATAGACAAAAATAGATATGCTGTAAAAGAACAAAAAAATATGAAATAACCAAGCAGTCTTTCGAGAATTATCCAAATAAATTTCCTTCTTTTCTCTTATTTATGGTTATCCCTTATAAATCCCTCCAGGATTAACTTAGCAAGCGCCATTTTCTTTTTACCGCCGTTATTAGTTTCAGATATCGAAAAATTGAATTAAGATTTCTGATTGAGTTAATGCATCGCATTGCATTTCATATACTTTCTTGCGAATGTTTTATGACTTTGTTATATTCACTTATCACATTATACATCACTCTGGCCGGATATTTTGTCGATTTGAAAATATTGGATGTGATAAAATTAGATGAGTATGTATTTGCGTTGCATGTGTTCGTGTGTGTGTGTTGGTGTGTGTTTGCATTATTGTGAAGGAAATGCAAGAGCTGAGCGTTGATTATTCATTCAAATCCGTAATCCGTAACTTATGTGTGTGTGTGTGTGTGTGAAACAAAGAGAGAGAGAGGGGGGGAGATAGATAGAGAGAGAGAGAGAGAGAGAGAGAGAGAGAGAGAGAGAGAGAGAGAGAGAGAGAGAGAGAGAGAGAGAGAGAGAGAGAGAGAGAGAGAGGAAAGAGAGAGAGAAAAAGAGAGACAGAGACACAAAGAGAGAGAAAGCGAGATAGAGATAGAGAAGGAGAGCGAGAGAGAGAGAGAGAGACAGGAGAGAAAGAGAGCGAAAGAGAGAGAAAGCACCATCATCATCATCATCGCCTCTTGCATCCCCATCCCTACCCTTCCTATCCGCACGATATCCATCAGCCCAATCCCCAACTATCCCCGGCATTACCAGCAATTAGCGCCATCCATTATTCGCTTCACCATCATTCATTATTATCCGCGTTATCATTCTCCGACATATGTCAGAGCAAGACCGGCGTCGCGTACGTGTTTGACAGGGCCCAGGTCTGATGGGTGGGGTGGTAGGGGTGGTAGGGGTATGTGGGGTGGGTAGGGGTATGTGGGGTGGGTAGGGGTATCTGGGGTGGATGGAGGAGAGGCTTGGAGGCTGTTTGGAGAGGAGGGGGTTGGAAGGGAGTTGGGAAAGGGGTGTTCAAGAGGATTTTGTGGGAGGGGGGACGGGGGGGTAAAAGGATGGGAGGAAGAGGATGGGGTTGGAGGTTGTAGTGAAGGGAAGAGAGATGGGGGGGGGGGTGTCGGGGGGGGGGGTAGAGGAAGAGGGAAAGGGAGATACAAGGGGAAGAGGAGGTGAGGGAAAGGTGAAGGGGGGGGTGACATGGAGGTGGGAAGGGAGGAGATGAGGGGAAATGACAAAGGGAGAAGAAAGGGAGGAGGTGAGATCGGAAAGGGACGGGGGGGGGGGTAGAGGAAGAGGGAAAGGGAGATATAAGGGGAAGAGGAGATGAGGGAAAGGTGAAGGGGGGGGGGGTGACATGGAGGTGGGAAGGGAGTGAGATGGAGGGGAAAGGACAAAGGGAGAAGAAAGGGAGGAGGTGAGACTGGAAGGCTCGGTGAGAACCAGAACGGGAGAGGAGGTGGGGGGTAGTGGGGGGGTTAGAAGGGGCGAAGGATGACCTCGAGTCAGAGATAGGAAGAGAGGGAGAGGGGAACGGAGAAGGGGGGTGGGGGGGGGCAAACAGACAGAAATCAAGCAAATTGATCGGAATGTTCTCAAATTTCCTGGTGGACGTCAGGTGATATTGCCTGATAGCGAGCGGCCCCGCTGCACCAAGCCAGGCGGCCCATTATTGACTTTCACACAACCTGCCGATGACGGTTCTTCGGGATACGAGGAACCTCTCGCGCGTTTCTCTCCCATTTTTTCCCTTTTTTTCGCTCGCTTTCTTTCCACGGGTGCACTGTCTCAGTGTATCTTACGTGTCTGTTCGTTTATCTTAGCTTTTATTCCTCTAAAACGCAATCCAGCTAAAACGAAGACGAGATCAGTTATTATAATGCACACCCACACTCACACCCACACCCACCTACGTGTGCATACAAAACAAAGTTCAAACATACACGAGTGTATCTACATGGGCGCACACGCGTCGATGTGTGTTTGTTTGCGAAATGAAAACTAAGGTCTTTCTTGATTATAGTCAGTTCCCGCCAAGCAGAATGTATTTGCACGGAGAAGACGCCCAGGCAAGGAGAAGCAATCTTGCTTTTATCTCTGATTAAACGTGACGGCACAGAAAAAATCCAGAAGGCTTATTGTTTCTCTGAAGCTTAGTTGTAAAGATTTTCTGAAGATTATCTTAAGAGGATCTTACAAATGCCTGCCCACAGTCGCACATCGAAACACGTAAATATACAAACACAAAAACAAAACGCATGATAACGCACACGCTTACACACTCACACACGCGTAATCACAAACGTATATCGCGAAGTATATGTATACCTGTGTACAAAAAAAAGTGCTTTTGTCGCTAAATGAACGAAAAGGTAGTAAAAAAAAG
>BOPN01004605.1:37500-40000 GCA_017312705.2 Penaeus japonicus
ATTAATGCGTGTGTATCTATGTGTGTGCGCGCACATCCGGGTACATTTCATCCTGTGTGATTGAAGTTGTGAGTATATGTTTCAAGTGTGTGTGGGAGTGCATGTTAATATTTGAGATAATTTATTCACTGTACGCCTGTAGGGCTCTGAGAGAAAGAGGGGAGGCGGGGAAAAGAATATAATTTTTTAAAAATATTAAGCAACTGGTTGCAAGAGAAAAATAAAGAAAAAGGCAGCACACACACCGCAGGAGATTAGCATCTTGCTATTTCAACATCTGCAGGAAAACGCAAGGGAGGAACAGATTCCAGATTCCTATCACAAGGTATATCGGGAGTTTGATAACCGGAGGACAGGAAATTCGAAAAGATTTTCGAAGCTCGCCAGTTGTATCTGAACACAGGAAATTCTGATCAATATTGTTGACGCGTGTGTTGATCCGGCCTACTTTCCCCTCGTGTTGCAAAATGTGTTCTTTCCTCCTGATACTTTGTGCGGTAGTAGCTGCAACCTCAGCTGCCAAGTGATTTTTTTTTCTACGAGGAGTAATAGTTCTGTTGTGAAACGTGCGTACGTTTTCTGTTGTCGCAAATCACCGTTTTCTGTTGGTTTTACGGGGTCTTTAGATCGTCTGCGTTGTTTGTAGAGCGCGTCTAGTGAAGCAAGAATGGATTCTTCTAGACTGTACACATTTAAACACACGCTCAAGCACACATACACACACACAAACGTAAACACAAACATAAACATAAATACACACACAAACATAAACACAAACACAAACATAAACACAAACATACACACAAAACACACACACACAAAAACACAATCACAAACACACATAAACATACACACAAACACAAACACACACACAAACATACACACAAAACGCACATACATATCACAACCCAACATAAACACACACACAAAACACGCCATCATAAACATAAACATAAACACAAACACAAACACACACATATTACAACCCAAAATTCAAACACACAAACACAATCACAAACACACACACAAACATATACACAAACACAAATACACTAAAACACTCACACACACCCACACACACATATCACAACCCAAACATAAACACAGACACAAACACTCCCTCCTACGTCCGGCCACCCGCCCACCCGCCCTCCCGCCCGCGCGCCCGAACACACGTGATCCGGATCCAGTCTGGTCACGTCCGGCGGCCATTACCGGTTCATCGCCATTCCTGCAGCGGCTGCCGTGAGCTGCTAACCCCGAGGGAGGCTGGAGCACTCACCTCCTGCCCGATCTTTGCCCTGCGCTGGCCCGCCGTCGCTGCCTAATTTGACATGCCATCTTGCTTTTTCTTGTCGCTTTATCTCCTTTTTATTTCGCTTTTTTTTTTTTTTTTTTTTTTTGGGGGGGGGGGCTTTTGTTGCTGAGGTTCTTTGTTTTCACTTTTTTGTTTTGATTTGTTTTGTTTTGTTTAACTCTATTCTTGCACTTCGTTCTGTCACCTTTTTTCTTCTCTTCTTCCCCTCCCCAGTACCTTGTATTCCTTCCTTTCTTCGTTTTCCCCTGTCATTCGTCTCTTTCTTTTCTTCTCTTTCATTTCCTCCCTTCCTTCTCTTCGCTTTCCCTAACCTCCTCTCTTTCCTCTGCCTGACTAGGCTCCCCTTCCTTTCTCATTCTCTCCTTTACTTCCTCCTCCTTCTCCATTCATGCTTTTCTTCCTCCTCTATTCCCCCTTTTTCCTTGCCGTTCCTTCACCTTTGTTCTTCTTCCCTTCTCTCCTCTTCCCTTACCTCTTCTTCCCTACTCTCCTCCTCCCTTACCTCCTCTTCCTTTACCTCCCCTTCCCTTCTTTCCTCCTACCTTACCTCTTCTTCGCTTCTCTCCTCCTCCCTTATCTCCTCTTCCCTTCTCTCCCCTTCCCTTCTCTCCTCCTCCCTTACCTCCCCTTCCCTCCTCTCCTCCTCCCTTACCTCTTCTTCCCTCCTCTCCTCCTCCCTTACCTCCCCTTCCCTCCTCTCCTCCTCCCTTACCTCCCCTTCCCTCCTCTCCTCCTCCCTTACCTCTTCTTCCCTCCTCTCCTCCTCCCTTACCTCCCCTTCCCTCCTCTCCTCCTCCCTTACCTCCGCTCCCCCTCACTCAACCAAGTACTTTTTCCTTTCCCTCCGCCCGCGTTCCTCCCCTTGGCCCTTGCCTCTCGATTCCCTAATCCCTAAGCACAGCTAATATTGTTCTCTTCTCCCTTTGACTCCCTTACCTACTCCTTTCTTCCCTTTAGCTTCTCTAGCTCTTCTCGTTCTCTTCCGCTTGTCTCCCGCACCCCCTTTCCTCCTCCTCCCCCATGCGCTCTTCCTCCCTCTCCTCCCCCCCTCCCCCCCCTTTCTTCACAGTCGGTGCAGATAGAGCCTCAGGCGGTGTTGCGTGTTGGTTCTTGTTTCTTCACTCGTGAGTGGGTTGAAGGTCGGCAGCGCCAGTCCTTAGATTTTATGCAGCATTCTGCGCA
>BOPN01004605.1:50000-52500 GCA_017312705.2 Penaeus japonicus
TTCCTACCTCTATTCCCCTCCCCACTGCTTCCCTCTCCTCCCTCTTGGTTTTCTCTTCCTCCTCTCACCCCCCCCCCCCTCTCCCACTATTCATTTCCTCCCCTTCCTTCCTCTTCTCTTTCTACCCCTTTCTTTTCCTTCCCGCTACTCCCCCCCCCCCCCCCTGTCTTCTTCCTCTCAGCTGCTCTCCACTGCCACTACTATCCTTCCCCTTTCCCTCCCCTTTTCCCCAGCCTATCGAATCTACCCTTTCCTTTCCTCCTCCTTGCCCCTCTTCTCTTCTCCTATTTCTCCTTCCCCTACCCTCTCCTCCTACTCTCTCCCCTCTCCTCTCCCCTCTCCTTCCCCTCCCTTTTTCCCCAGCCTATTCAATATACCCTTTCCTATCCTCCTCCTCGCCCCTCTTCTCTTCTCCTATTCTTCCTTCCCCTACCCTCTCCTCCTACTCTCTCCCCTCCCCTCTCCTCTCTCCCTTCCATCCTCTCTCTCCTCTCCCTCTGCCCCCTCTCCCTTCCCTCCCTTTTTCCCCAGCCTATTCAATATACCCTTTCCTATCCACCTCTCCCTTACTCTCTTTCTCTCTCCCTCTCCTCCTCTCTCTCCCTCTCTCTCTCCCTCTCCCCCCCTCTCCTCTCCCCCCCCATCCTCTCTCCTCTCCCTCCGCCCTCCCCTTCCCCTCCCTTTTTCCCCAGCCTATTCAATATACCCTTTCCTATCCACCTCCTCGCCTCTCTTCTCCTCTCCTCCTACTCTCTCCCCTCCCCTCTCCTCTCTCCCCTCCCATCCTCTCTCCTCTCCCTCCGCCCTCCCCTTCCCCTCCCTTTTTCCCCAGCCTATTCAATATACCCTTTCCTATCCACCTCCTCGCCTCTCTTCTCCTCTCCTATTCCTCCTTCCCCTACCCTCTCCTCCTACTCTCTCTTCTCCCCTCTCCTCTCTCCCCTCCCTCCCTCCGCCCTCCCTCCCCTTCCCCTCCCCTTCCCCTCCCTTTTTCCCCAGCCTATTCAATATACCCTTTCCTATCCTCCTCCTCGCCTCTCTTCTCCTCTCCTCCCCCTCTCTCCCCTCTCCTGTCCCCTCCCATCCTCTCTCCTCTCCTTCTCCCCTCCCCTCCCCTTCCCCTCCCTTTTTCCCCACCCTATTCAATATACCCTTTCCTATCCACCTCCTCGCCTCTCTTTCCTCTCCTATCCCTCCTTCCCCTACCCTCTCCTCCTATTCTCTCTTCTCCCCTCTCCTCTCTCCCCTCCCATCCTCTCTCCTCTCCTTCTCCCCTCCCCTTCCCCTCCCTTTTTCCCCAGCCTATTCAATATACCCTTGCCTTCCCCGTCACAGTCTGTTGTTTTTTCCGTGTCGAGTTGCCCTTCCCTTAGATAAATGACTTTATTTTTTTTCCTGTTGCTCCGTTGTTTGTCTTGTTTTTTTCTGCTTCTTTCTCACTGTTTTTTTTCTTTTCTTTTCTTTCTTTTTTTTTCTCTTTTGAAAGTTAATAGTTGCTTTGTAGATAAGATCGTTGTTAGTCTTAGTTTGGTTGTAGTTGTAGTTGTTTTGTATTGTTATGATTATTACAGCTGCCATTATTATTATTTTGATGATGAGGAGGAGGATGATGGTAATGGTGATTTTTATTTTGATTATTATGCTTTCTCTTATTATCATTATTGACCTTTCTATTTTATTATATATCATTCTATCATTCTTCATCACATTCCCGTTCCTCGTCTTTATCTTCACCTTTACCTTTCACACTAATGACCTTAAATCACACACCCAACGCAAGGTAAAGAATAATCCTCAGTGATCCAGGAACTAAGACCCAGGACTCTTACATCACCAAACAAACCCGTTTCCTTTCAGTGAGTTAGGTTTCAGGGGGTGGTGATCCTACCCTGCTTCACCTCCCTATTAGTCGGCCATTTGTCTTTCATATTTGATCCTAAATAAGGTTTAAGTGTTTGAACGACTTTGATTTTCCGATGGAACTAGTTGAAGGGTTGAAGGTGTTCGAAGCGTGTGCATGGGTGATTGGAATTTTTATTGTATTTATTTTTTTCTTTTCTGATTTAATGCTTGAAGGTATGCGGTGATTGGATGGCTGGATTCTAATCAAATCGATTTGTGTTCATCTTTTCTGTCATGTACATCCCCCATTTTTTTTATACGTGGCTGTCCATTTGGACAAGTGGGTGTCTATTGTAAATAGTTTTTTTTTTCTTTCTTTCTTTCTTTTTTTTTTTTTTTTTGGCAGAATGGAAAGTTGATTTGAAAAGATGGATAGCTAGAAGTTCGATTTCAGGACTGCCTTTGAAGCAGACATATTTTCTCAGGAACTCTCTTTCTGCCTTGTGTTGTCCAAACCCTGTTGTGATGTGGATGTGTTCGGCTACATTCCATTTATTTTTGTCTGAGGGGAATTCACATACCCACATACTAGTGCACATGCCAAGCCCCAGCTCATGGACGCTCACACACACACACACACACCCACACCCACACACAC
>BOPN01004605.1:55000-62500 GCA_017312705.2 Penaeus japonicus
TCCTCGAGCTATTGGGCTATTGATCGTGGGTGATACGAGCTCGAGAGCTACGGTGGAGGGGCGGTTGGGTCGGGTGGTTGGGGTAGGGGTGGGGGTGGGGGAGGGGAGGGATCGGGGTGGGGGTGGGGGAGGGGTTAGGGGAGGGGAGGCTGGGGGAGGGGAGGGGTTGGGTCGGGTGGGAGGGTGGGGGAGGGGAGGGTGGGGGAGGGGTTAGGGGAGGGTGGGGAGGGGTTGGGGAGGGGTTGGGGAGGGGAGGGGAGGGTGGGGAAGGGGAGGGGTCGTGGGGTGGGGTAAGGGGTAGAAGGAACGGGGGGTGAGGAGGAGGGAGGGGAGGGGAGGGGAGGGGTCGGGTGGTGGGGTAGGGTAGGGGGTAGAAGGGGGAGGCTATGTGTTGGGGGATAAGCTACTTGTGGACTTGGCTGGTGGGTGAGGTGGGTAAGTCAAGGGGATTGGGGTGGGGGTTCGTTGAAGTTGTTGGTTTAAGTTGCACCTCGAAACTCGAAGGGCCAAGTTTCACCATCGGCAGGATGTTCCTTGAGAACGTACTTGTCCATTCCATAACTCGAATCTTCCTTCCTTCTTATGTAGTAATATATATATATATATATATATATATATATATATATATATATATATATATATATATAATATTTTTTTTTTTTTTTTTTGCCTTAATGGGATGTTCTCCATAACATCGGTTCACTTTAGAACCACCCCCCCCCCCCCCCCCACATCACTTCCTCAGATCGGAAATCTCTTCACGCAACTCATTTCGTTTTATGACACGTGGCATAAAAGATTTGCCATGAAAGTGCAAACGCAAAGTGGAGGTTAAACAACAGTCTGGAAGATATGGAACAAAATCCTTTGGGATGCTGTTCTATGATTTTATATGCGAGTTTATGACTGACTGGAATACCTGCTATTTTTTCGTGATATTTTGATGGTATTGTCACCATCGCTTGCCTCATACTTGACACACCTATCGCCTTTTAGTTTTATTTTACAATCACACGCAGAATCACACAATCAGTAACACAACCATCACAGCGCCTCCAAAGCTGTCGTCACACCGTCTCCCTTCCCACAACCATGTCGCTCATCACAATCAACTCATACATCGGGTGCGTAATCTCCAAGGCTATATTAATATTCACGTAACTTATGAGGAGGATTATACGAGACATATGTCTTACATTTTCCTGAGGAACGAGCCGAGCGCTGTGAGCTGCCGTCGGTGATTTTTCGCGTGTGTAATTTTGCGAAAAGTTCCAGTCTCTCTCTTTTTTTTTTTTTAATGTGTAAGTTTAATATTTCACTTCCGTTGTATTGGTGATCAACGCCAACCGTAAATTGGGTTAAACAGATGATGGTGCTGAAACTGTGGTGGAAAAATGTGAAAATGGTTAGTAAAAGAAAGAGGATCTTTATGCGGAAAGAATATGTAAATGTAATGTCATTTAGGATTTTTCATGCTATACAATGGATATCTGAATAGCATGGGTATTTTCCGGAAATATTCCTTCGCTAAACATTTTGTGCAAAAATGCAGTTAACAAATAACCATGAGCTTTGCACAATAAATTACCAGACGACTATCTAATATCAAGAACTTACAATAACAGACTTACAATAAATTTTTCTTCCACACACACACGCGCGTTCGTGCTCTTTCTTTCTTTCTTGTTTTCCTTCGCGTTTTCTCTCACCGTGAACCATCGAGTAAAATCTTTTAATCACAAACCTTCATCTACGAATTTTCCGCCGTAAAAATAACCCTGGGTCTTAATCCTTCAACCTTGCACCGTGAAATTGTAGGTCTCGTGAAACTCGTCAATGGCTTCCATTCGTTTTAAAAACCGGCTCTAAAATCATGTCTCTTTACGAGCGAATAGGGGAATCATATTGCACATGTCTAGATTATAAACATGTAAATTTGGATATATATGAATGGCGTTCTTCCCTAGCAGGTCATTTTCAAGTGAAAAATGTAAACACTTTTTGTTGCATTGGCTTTTGTGTTTCAAAGTGTTTATGCGTGAGTCTGGAGTTAGGCTTAAGTCTTGAGTTTTGCTTGTACAAAAACATGTTTTTTTTGTCTTGGGATTTTTTGTCTGTATGAATCAGAGCATACTTATTTATGAATCATTGTTTACGAATATTCTAGAACAACAGTGGGTGAGGAGTCTGAGAATGAATCATATCACAATACAAACCAACTTGATTGATGGACAGCGCTTTCACACGCATACATTTGCACGCATGTACATACGCAAACACATGTATGAAGAGGAACGCAGATGTGAGGAATCGACGAATTAATATATGAATTAATATATTTGTATTCATACATTTACATGTACATATATATATATATATATATATATATATATATATATATATATATATATATTGTTATTATAGGACTTATAACTGTGTTTTAACACTTAAGTCAAGAGATACTCAGAGCATTTGTGACATCCAACAAACAGAAGTATTTCTTCTTTTCATATGCAATTTTCTTCACCTTTTCTTTTCTTCCTCCAGCAGCAACAGCAGTGGTCGTCTCATCGTCAAGCGGCGGCGGCGGAGGAGGAGGTGGAGGTGGAGGAGGAGATGGAGGAGGAGGAGGAGGAGGAGGAGGAGGAGGAGGAGACTCGGCGACGGGAAGTGCCTCCGACACATCCACGGAGGACCCCGTGTCGGAGATCCGCCACCTCCTGCCGAAGGCTAACCTCGCCAACAACACCGTCACCAACATCCCCGTCCAGCTCGGCGCCACAGCCTTCCTGCCGTGCAAGTACCGCCACCTGGCCGATCACCAGGTCAGTGACGATCAGGTGTGTAACTCTTTATCGCTTTCCGCACGTGGTGGTGGTGAGCGGGGGAGTTAGTTAGGGAGTTAGGGAGTTAGGGAGCGTGGTGGTGGTGGTGAGCGGGGGAGTTAGTTAGGGAGTTAGGGAGTTAGGGAGCGTGGTGGTGGTGGTGAGCGGGGGAGTTAGTTAGGGAGTTAGGGAGTTAGGGAGCGTGGTGGTGGTGAAGCAAGGGGAGTTAGTTGAAGTTAGAGTTAGGAGTGCAATGGTGGTGGTGAGCGGGGTGTAGTTAGGGCGTGGTGGTGGTGGTGAGCGAGGGGAGTTAGTTAGGGGTTAGGGAGTGTGGTGGTGGTGATGGCTTGGGGGGAGTTAGTTAGGGAGCGTGGTGGTGGTGGTGAGCGGGGGAGTTAGTTAGGGAGTTAGGGAGTGTGGTGGTGGTGGTGAGCGGGGGAGTTAGTTAGGGAGCGTGGTGGTGGTGGTGAGCGGGGGAGTTAGTTAGGGAGTTAGGGAGCGTGGTGGTGGTGGTGAGCGGGGGAGTTAGTTAGGGAGCGTGGTGGTGGTGGTGGTAGCAGTTAGTTGGGAGAGTAGTGGTGGTGGTGTGAGCGGGAGTTAGTTAGGGAGCGTGGTGGTGGTGGTGAGCAGGGGAGTTAGTTAGGGAGCGTGGTGGTGGTGGTAGTAGAGGAGTTAGTTGGAAGTGTGGTGGTGGTGGTGAGCGGGAGTTAGTTGGGAGCGTGGTGGTGGTGGTGGTGAGCAGGGGATTAGTTAGGGAGCGTGGTGGTGGTGGTGAACGGGGAGTTAGTTAGGGAGCGTGGTGGTGGTGGTGAGCGGGGGAGTTGGATTAGGGTGCGTGAAGTGGTACCGAATTGGTGAAGGCAGGGGATTAGTTAGGGAGCGTGGTGGTGGTGGTGAGCAGGGGAGTTAGTTAGGGAGCGTGGTGGTGGTGGTGGTGAGCGGGGAATTGGTTAGGGAGCGTGGTGGTGGTTGTGAGCAGTGGAATTGGTTAGGAGCGTGGTGGTGGTGGTGGTGAGCGAGGGAGTTAGTTAGGGAGCGTGGTGGTGGTGGTGGTGAGCAGGGGAGTTGGTTAGGGGAGCGTGGTGGTGGTGGTGGTGAGCGAGGAGTTAGTTAGGGAGCGTGGTGGTGTTGGTTTGTGGTGAGCAGGGAGTTGGATTGGGAAGCGTGGTGGTGGTAGTGGCGGGGAGTTAGTTAGGGGCTGATGGTGGTGGTGGTGAGCAGGGGAGTTAGTTAGGGAGCGTGGTGGTGGTGGTGGTGAGCAGGGGATTAGTTGGGGGAACATGTGGTGGTGGTGGTGAGCGGGGGAGTTAGTTAGGGAGCGTGGTGGTGGTGGTGAGCAGGGGAGTTAGTTAGGGAGCGTGGTGGTGGTGGTGAGCGGGGGAGTTAGTTAGGGAGCGTGGTGGTGGTGGTGAGCGGGGGAGTTAGTTAGGGAGCGTGGTGGTGGTGGTGAGCAGTGGAGTTAGTTAGGGAGCGTGGTGGTGGTGGTGAAGCGGGGAGTTAGTTAGGGAGCGTGGTGGTGGTGGTGAGCGGGGGAGTTAGTTAGGGAGCGTGGTGGTGGTGGTGGTGAGTGGGGGAGTTGGGAACGTGGTGGTGGTGGTGGTGAGTGGGGGAGTTAGGGAGCGTGGGGGTGCCGGTGGTGAGCCGGGGAGTTGGATTAGGGAGCGTGGTGGTGGTGGTGGTGAGCAGTGGAGTTAGTTAGGGAGCGTGGTGGTGGTGGTGGTGAGCAGGAGATTACTTAGGGAACGTGGTGGTGGTGGTGAGCGGGGGAGTTAGTTAGGGAGCGTGGTGGTGGTGGTGAGCGGGGGAGTTAGTTAGGGAGCGTGGTGGTGGTGAGCGGGAGTTAGGGGCTTGGTGGTAGTAGTGGTGAGTGGGGGAGTTACAGGGAACGTGGGGGTGCCGGTGGTGAGGCAGGGAGTTAGTTGGGAACGTGGTGGTAGTGAGTGGTGAGCGGAGGAGTTAGTTAAAGGACGTGGCGGTGGTGGTGACATGATGGAGTTAGTTAGGGAGCGTGGTGGTGGTGGTGGTGGCAGGGAGGGGAGGATTAGTTAAGGGCATGGTATTAGTGGCAGGGAGTTAAGTTAAGGAGCGTGGTGGTGAGCAGGGGAGTTAGTTAGGGAGCGTGGTGGTGGTGGTGAGCAGGGGATTAGTTAGGAAGCGTGGTGGTGGTGGTGGGCTGAGGGAGTTAGTTAGGGAGCAGCAAGGTAGTGGTGGTGAGCGAGGGAGTTAGTTAGGGAGCGTGGTGGTGGTGGTGAGCGGGGGAGTTAGTTAGGGAGCGTGGTGGTGGTGGTGGTGAGCGGGGGAGTTAGTTAGGGAGCGTGGTGGTGGTGGTGAGCAGTGGAGTTAGTTAGGGAGCGTGGTGGTGGTGGTGGTGAGCGAGGGAGTTAAGTTAGGGGCGTGGTGGTGGTGGTGGTGAGCGGGGGAGTTAGTTAGGGAGCGTGGTGGTGGTGGTGAGCGGGGGAGTTAGTTAGGGAGCGTGGTGGTGGTGGTGGTGAGCGGGGGAGTTAGTTAGGGAGCGTGGTGGTGGTGGTGGTAGGGGGAGTTAGTTAGGGAGCGTGGTGGTGGTGGTGGTGAGTGGGGGAGTTAGTTAGGGAGCATGGTGGTGGTGGTGGCGGGGAGTTAGTTAGGGGCGTGGTGGTGGTGAGCAGTGGAGTTAGTTAGGGAGCGTGGTGGTGGTGGTGGTGAGTGGGGGGTTGGTTAGGAGCATGGTGGTGGTGGTGGCCGGGGAGTTAGTTAGGGGCGTGGTGGTGGTGGTGAGTGGGGAGTTGGTTAGGGAGCGTGGTGGTGGTGGTGGTGAGTGGGGGAGTTAGTTAGGGAGCATGGTGGTGGTGGTGGCGGGGGGATTAGTTAGGGAGCGTGGTGGTGGTGGTGAGCAGTGGAGTTATTTAGGGAGCGTGGTGGTGGTGGTGGTGAGCAGTGGAGTTAGTTAGGGAGCGTGGTGGTGGTGGTGGTAGTGGGAAGTTAGTTAGGGAGCATGGTGGTGGTGAGTGAGCAGGGAGTTAGTTAGGGAGCGTGGTGGTGGTGGTGAGCAGGGGAGTTAGTTAGGGAGCGTGGTGGTGGTGGTGGTGAAGTGGGGAGTTAGTTAGGGAGCGTGGTGGTGGTGGTGAGCGGGGGAGTTAGTTAGGGAGCGTGGTGGTGGTGGTGGTGAGAGTGGGGAGTTAGTTAGGGAGCGTGGTGGTGGTGGTGAGCGGGGGAGTTAGTTAGGGAGCGTGGTGGTGGTGGTGAGCAATAGGTTAGTTAGGGGCGTGGTGGTGGTGGTGGAGAGCGGGGGAGTTAGTTAGGGGCGGTGGTGGTGGTGGTGAGTGGGAGTTAGTTAGGAGCATGGTGGTGGTGGTGAGCAGTGGAGTTAGTTAGGGAGCGTGGTGGTGGTGGTGAGCAGTGGAGTTATTGGTTAGGAGCGTGGTGGTGGTGGTGGCGAGGGATTAGTTAGGGAGCGTGGTGGTGGTGGTGAGCAGTGGAGTTAGTTAGGGAGCGTGGTGGTGGTGGTGGTGAGCGGGGGAGTTAGTTAGGGAGCGTGGTGGTGGTGGTGAGCGGGGGAGTTAGTTAGGGAGCGTGGTGGTGGTGGTGAGCGGGGGGTTAGTTAGGGAGCGTGGTGGTGGTGGTGAGCGGGGGAGTTAGTTAGGGAGCGTGGTGGTGGTGGTGGTGAGCGGGGGAGTTAGTTAGGGAGCGTGGTGGTGGTGGTGAGCGGGGGAGTTAGTTAGGGAGCGTGGTGGTGGTGGTGAGCAGTGGAGTTATTTAGGAGCGGTGGTGGTGGTGGTGAGCAGTGGAGTTAGTTAGGGAGCGTGGTGGTGGTGGTGAGCGAGGGAGTTAGTTAGGGGCGTGAGTGATTAGTGGTGAACAGTGGAGTTAGTTAGGGAGCGTGGTGGTGGTGGTGGTGAGCGGGGGAGTTAGTTAGGGAGCGTGGTGGTGGTGGTGAGCGGGGGAGTTAGTTAGGGAGCGTGGTGGTGGTGGTGGTGAAGCGGGAGTTAGTTAGGGAGCGTGGTGGTGGTGGTGGTGAGCGGGGGAGTTAGTTAGGGAGCGTGGTGGTGGTGGTGAGCGGGGGAGTTAGTTAGGGAGCGTGGTGGTGGTGGTGAGCGGGGGAGTTAGTTAGGGAGTTAGGGAGTGTGGTGGTGGTGGTGAGCAGGGGAGTTAGTTAGGGAGCGTGGTGGTGGTGGTGGTGAGCGGGGGAGTTAGTTAGGGAGCGTGGTGGTGGTGGTGAGCGGGGGAGTTAGTTAGGGAGCGTGGTGGTGGTGGTGAGCAGTGGAGTTATTTAGGGAGCGTGGTGGTGGTGGTGGTGAGCAGTGGAGTTAGTTAGGGAGCGTGGTGGTGGTGGTGAGCGAGGGAGTTAGTTAGGGGCTGGTGGTGGTGGTGGCTGGAAGAATGGAGTTAGTTAGGGAGCGTGGTGGTGGTGGTGGTGAGCGGGGGAGTTAGTTAGGGAGCGTGGTGGTGGTGGTGAGCGGGGGATTAGTTGGGAGCGTGGTGGTGGTGGTGAGGAGCAGTGGGTTATTGCAAGGGAGCGTGGTGGTGGTGGTGGTGAGCAGTGGAGTTAGTTAGGGAGCGTGGTGGTGGTGGTGGCGAGGAGTTGAATTCAGGGGCTTGATGGTGGTGGTGGTGAGGCGGGAGTTAGTTAGGGAGCGTGGTGGTGGTGGTGAGCAGTGGAGTTAGTTAGGGAGCGTGGTGGTGGTGGTGAGCGGGGGAG
>BOPN01004605.1:67500-70000 GCA_017312705.2 Penaeus japonicus
ATTCAGACTAGTTCTGCGACAAGTTTATCTCTTGAATCGAAGACTTCTTTGTATATTTATATAAAAATAATAACCTTATTGTTCATCAAAACTGATAATCACGAGCTAGTAATGTGGGCATGTGTCTCATAACCAGTACCTTGTGGACAGATCAGATGAAACAGACTAAAGCAGTAGTGTAGCAGAGGTAGGAGTAGTAGTAACCGTAGTAATAGTAGTAGCAGTGGTCAGTGCCCTCTGGGAGCTGTTGCAGGCTCACTCGAAGTTAGAGGTTTGTATGTTTAATACAAAATAGATAATTGGGAAAAAAGAAAAAACAGAACCCCAAGTACCTAATAAAAAATCACTCACGTAAAAAAGGGAGGGGGGGGGGTAAGGAAAGCCCGCGGGAAATAAACAAAGGAACTACCACCATGCCTATAACAGTGAAATTAGCACTGTGAGAATAAAAAAGAAAAAAAATCCAACAAAAACATTTCCCTTGACAACTCATATTGTCAGACAAAATGAAATATGTATAATTCATTTCACGACTTACAGAAGAAGAAGAAATTACACAGAAAATAGGAGCATCGGATGCAGAGTCATAATTTGACCTTTGACCATGATATCCGAAATAGTGTGGAGTATGATGCAATATGCATATTCTATGCTAAAGAAATATATGGAATCATTAGTATGTTTTTTATGGGGAAAATGGAGGCCATTTCTTAATTATAGTGCTTATAAGCATGATTATCATGATAATTATGATGATCGTGAACAAGTATTGAAATATAATTAATTTTCGTTATTTTTTCCTTGCTGAGATGACATACTCGCTCGAAACTTGGGAAAATTAACTCACAAAATGGGACATGAAATTAGGTTCCTAAAAAAATCACCCTCCATCAAAGAGCTAATAAAAGTACTTCTGCACTACTTAATTGAGCTCAATTAACTTTAAGAAATCACAGAGAAAAGTCAAGAAAAAAATATATATATACACACATCAAGCTGCCGAGGCTGATACATGCAAGGCGAGGATAATGACGGTGAGTCACGTGTTGTGTGCGTCACACGATTGCACACGTCCGTCACACTCGTTCCGTGACGTCACACCGGCCAGTCCATTACGGCAAACAACCTCGCTCCTACGGCGGTCGTCACGGCATTTCGCTTGTCACTTTTACGATCACATGAAAGTCACAGTCGTCGACGGTCACTTTCACTCCCCTCTTTCTCAACTCTCCCCCCTCCTCCCCCTTCTCTCCTCCTCCCCCTCTGTTTCCCTCTTCCCCTTCTCCCCCCCGTCACCTTCACGCCATTTTCGCTCCCCTCTTTCTCAACCCTCCCCTCTCCCCCATCCCTCCTCCCCCTCTGTTTCTCCCTTCCCTTCTTCTCTCCCCCGTCACATTCACGCCCTTTTCGCTCCCCTCTTTCTCAACCCTCCCTCCTCCCCTTCTCTCCTCCCCCTCTGTTTCCCCCTTCCCCCCCTTTCCCCCCGTCACATTCACGCCCTTTTGCATGGAAATGATAGCGGCTATTCATTCAAACTGATTGAATAAATGACTTTCGTGGTTTGAGTTCCTTTGTCGAAGCATCCCCATTGAAGAGATCAAACATGGACGCGTCATTCAAAGTCAGAAAGTCGATACTGGAAAAATGTTCCAAATTCCTAAATATAGTGTAATGACAGATAGGCGAAAAAATCGTTTTATAATAATGATAATTATTATTATTATTTTATCTTTTTTATTTTTTTTTATTTATTTATTTATTTATTTTTTTACATGAAAAGCAATAATTGCATGTCAGTCATTTCTTCTTCAGGCAGGACAGAATTTTTATACGATGATTATAATTCCACGTGTTAGTGAAGGCTATGATAATGAATATAAAAAATAACGAGGAAAATATTCTTATTAATAGTAACCTCTCACTCACATAGCAACAAACGCGCACATCACATCTGCTTGAAAATTAATGACTTCTTGCACTGGATGTAAACCATCTGCCTTTTCCCCTTATTGCACTCTTGCATTACCCTTCGTTCTCTGATAAACCTTTCAACTCACCCCTTTCTTGCTCATTTACTCTGCTTCCCGTCGCTTGATCCTCCCTTCACCTTGTTTTTTTTTTTTTTGTTTTTTGTTTTTTTCCATTTCCCCTTTTACACCTTGCTATTATTACTTTGTTTATTTCTCACGTTGTGTTCGCCTTTTCGCCTTTCTCTCGTGGTATTATCCTTTGCTCTTTTCTGCGTAACCGTACTTTTTTTTTGTTTTTGTTTTTTTTTTTCTATTTCCATTCTCTCTATGTGTTCTGTTTTCTTCTCTATTTCGCTGCTCATCTCCTTTTATGTTGTGTGTTGACCTTCTTTTTCGGTTTATTTTCTCACACCATGTATTTTCTTTTCCTCTTTCTCTTCTGATCTCTTATCTCGCCTTCCTTATAACCCTTTGTTCGTTTCCTCTTACATCGCTTTCTCCCATTTCCTCTCTTCTCTATTTCCTTCTCT
>BOPN01004605.1:72500-75000 GCA_017312705.2 Penaeus japonicus
TTCAAATAATCCCCATGAATATTATTCACTGGTATCCTCGTTCAAATATGAAAGGGAGTAAAAAAAACACAAGTGGGTTTTTTACCACTGTAATAAAAATGACGTCAAGCTTAGAACCATAGAAAATGTGATAGTGAAATTTTATATATTTTGGTGGGAATTTTGAAAGTGATGAATATTATGTTGATTGAAGCGTCTCACTTCGTCTGGTGTTATAGAAAGTATTATGATTATAATAGAAATAATAGTAATATGATAACAACAACAGCAGCAATAATAATAACGGTAATGAAAATGTTAGTGATAATGATGATGATGATATAAGTAACAATATTATGATGATGATGATGATGGTGATGATAATGATAATGATAATGATAATTAAGATGATGATGATGATGATAATGAAGATGATGATGATAATGATAATGAAGATGATGATGATGATAATAATGATAATGAAGATGATGATGATGATTAGGCTCACCATCATCATCAATATCATCATGATAATGATAATAATAACAGTAATAATAATGCTAAAAAAAATAATAAAACTGAAATATAAGTAATGAAAAGTAAGGCGAGCAGTAATTGACTTTTCCAACTAAAGATAAGATTAATTGGAAGTTAAACACTTGAATGGAGGTAGCAAGATGGCCTCAAGCTTTCCTGATCTGAATATGTATATATATATATATATACATATATATATATATGTATATATATATATATATATATATATATATATATATATATATAGTTTCCCAAAGAAAATTGTATCTTTTCTTAGATGAATAAAGTAGAAGGAAGGAGAAATATTTATGTGTGTGTTTGTATTATATTTGTCATAGCAGTGACTTATATTGGAAGAAAAATAAGAGGAGAGAAAAATACGCGCTAGCTCAAATGCTCCTTTCTATATGTTCTTTTTTTTGTGTATGTGTGTGTGCGTGTGTGTGTGTGTGTGTGTGTGTTCAGTTACCGCTAGGCGACAGTGGAATCATACGAGCTTAGAGGTGCCTACCGCGGGGAGGTGAGACCGGCGCGCTACCACTGCACTAGCCTGACACCTCTTTCTCTCTCTCTCTCTCTCTAATATACATATATACATACACACACACACAAATATATATATGTATATATATATATATATACATATATATATATATATATATATATATATATATATATATATATATATATATATATGGCATCCAATTATATGTCGCCTTACCTTTCAACCAGCCAACCATAGTTCTGAGATGGGACCAGTTAGTCGAATCTAAGTTGTCAGCTACCGTAAGTGAAGTCTTATGATAGATGTTCGTAGAAATTAACTGCCTTTAAACGTAGGATCGGGGAAGGGGGGGAGAGGAGAGGGGAAGGGGCTTCATTTTTAGTAAGATTTGGTTATAGTAAGATTCCTATCCAGTCAAGCGAAGCAAGGAAAGAACGAGATCTAAGGAGGCGCACGAAAGAACCGTTAATTTTCTCTGCTATTACGGCTTGTTTGCGCCGTAAACGTTGTAGAAGATATAACGTTTAATATCAGTTTAGCTAAAGAGTGTTCGTTTTTATATTCCGTGTTGCTCGTAATCTTTACAGTTAATATATATATATATATATATATATATATATATATATATATATATATATATATATATATATATATACTGTATATATACATATATGTATATATATATATATATATATATATATATATATATATATATATATATATGCATATATATATATATATGTATATATATATATATATATATATATATATATATATATATATACATATATATGTATATATATATATATATATATATATATATATATATATATATATATATATATATACATATACATACATACATATATATAAATATATATATATATATATATATATATATATATATATATATATATATACATATATATTATATATACATACATACATACATACAAATAAATGGCAATTCGATTTAGACCACGACTCGCCCATAAAAGCAAACGAAGCAATAAAGGAATTGGAAAAGTAGTGTCTACCTTCGTCAGTAAAGGCGAGCCTGAGAAATACTACGCAGTGAAGTAGCCATAACAATTTCAGTAACGCAGTGTATTGCACCGAAAGTAGGGGAAATGTTTTCAGTGACGTAGCGAGGCAAATGTAGGAGCGTAACGTAGCGGAAACAATTCCAGTGACATTGGGAAGTACAGTAATGGTGCGGATGGGTAAAAAAAAAAGAAAAAAGAAAAAAAAAAAGAAAAAAAAAACACACAAACACAAAGAAGAAAAAAACGTAATAGCATGTTGGAGGATGAGGCAACAGATAACAAATAACAGAAATATAAAGAAAAAAAAACGCTGTCATCACGGAAAAGAGACTAATCATTAGTATCATCTTTCACTTCGTAGATGCAATAGCAAATGATAAAAAATAATAATAATAATAAAAGCCCCCCCCCCCCCCTAGAAGAATACTCAAAT
>BOPN01004605.1:80000-82500 GCA_017312705.2 Penaeus japonicus
CTTTCTCTCTCTCTCCCCTCTCTCTCTTTCTATCAATCTCTCTTTCTCTCTCTCTCTCTCTCTCTCTCTCTCTCTCTCTCTCTCTCTCTCTCTCTCTCTCTCTCTCTCTCTCTCTCTCTCTCTCTCTCTCTCTCTCTCTCTCTCTCTCTCTCTCTCTCTCTCTCTCTCTCTCTCTCTCTCTCTCTCTCTCTCTCTCTCTCTCTCTCTCTCTCTCTCTCTCTCTCTCTCTCTCTCTCTCTCTCTCTCTCTCTCTCTCTCTCTCTCTCTCTCTCTCTCTCTCTCTCTCTCTCTGTGACTCCCCTTCTCTCTTTCTCTCCATCTATCCTTATTCGTAGACTGTCAGCGAACCATTACGGTTTATAAGGCTAAAATTGCATTTACCGGAGAAAGCCGGCATAATAACGTTTTAGAAGGCATAACAAGGTCCAATTTCCTTCATACTATAATCTCGTAAACAGGAGACTCTGCTCCGACGCCAAAATTACATTACGCAACAGTGGAAGTCGAGAAGAAGTATCATTTATCTTATTGGACTAAATGATTTCTGTCTTCGGGGGTAAAAATAGCAGAAGACCTTGAGGAAATTTTAGCCATGTATCAGAGGTAAAAAAAAGAAAAAAAATGGTGCGATTATTGTCGGGATATAAGTTATATTTGGGATGTTTTAATTCTGAATTATGATCATTGTGTTTTCTATTACACTCTAGTTATTATTGTTGTTATTAAGATTATAATAATTTTAGTTAGAGGGATAGTGATGATAATGATGATAGATATCAAAATTATCATCATCATTATTATGATCATTATTATTATGAATATTATTATTACTATTGTTATCATCATTATTGTTACTATTATCATTCTTTATGATATAATTATTAAGCACATCATTATTATCCTTATTTTTATGATCATGATGATCATTATCCTTATTACTATTATTAATATCATTATTATTTTTTCTAATACTGATAATATTATTATTGTAACTGTTATTCATATAATTATCAATGTAACTATTATTCATATTATTATTATTATTATCTTACCATCATTATTATCATTCCCTGCCGTGACACTTTTACATTCATTACATGCATTCATAAAAAAAAAATCTTTCTTAACTTTTCTTTGCAGACTTTACATTCGTTTTATTTTCCATCTCTTTGCTCATACTCCAATTTTCTTTCCTTCTCATTTTCTCTTTCCAAACCGCCTCCACTACAAGCTTCTTTGCCTCTGATACTTCTTTAAGTTATTTGTTTTTCTGGCGACGTGTGGCTTGGTTTGAATGTGCAAACACGTTTCCATCTTGTTTCTTTCCTGTCTCTTCAGCGCCGCTTTTTATTTTTCTTCCGGCTTATCTAATTCTTATCCTGGCTAGTCTCCTTTCTGTCTCTGTCTGTCTGTCTCTCTGCCTCTGTCATCCCCACCAACCTTTCTCTCTCTCTCTCTCTCTCTCTCATTCTCTCTCTGCTCCCCTCCCTATCCCTACCCCCCCTTCTCTCTCTCTCTCTCTCTCTCTCTCTTTCTTTCTCTCTCTCTCTCTGCCCTCCTCCCTGTCCCTATCCTCTCTCTCTCTTTCTCATTCTCTCTCTCTTTCTGTCTTTCTCTCTCTGCCCCTCCTCCCTGTCCCTATCCTCTCCCTCTATCTCTTTCTCTTTATTTGCCCCCCTCCCTGACCCTATCCTCTCATTCTCTCTCCCTATGCTTCCCTTTCTCTCTCTCTCTCTCTCTCGTTCTCTCTCTGTGTCTCTCTCTATCTCCTCTCCCTCTCTCACTCTTTCCCTCTCCTTCCACACTCCCCTCTCCGCCGCTATCATTCACTTATGGTCTAAAGAGCTATTCAAAAAAAAGACACAAGATTAACGTTATACAAACCAATCTCATGTTTCTTTCCTCCCGTTTCTCCCCACTCTTTTTATTCTTCATGTTCCTCCTCTTGTTCTACTCATCACAGCTGACCATCCTCCAGCGAGTTGAATCTGCATATCCCTCATCTATCACTGGCGGCGTCACGCTCTCTTCACCACTCTAGCATCTCATTCCTCACCCTGCTCTCTCTCTCTCTCTCTCTCTTCCTCCTCCCTCTCACTCTCCCCACTTCTGTGCTAATGGGACTAATTCCCCCCATTGGTTCGTGCCCGTTGAACAGCACCTGAATTTGTCTCTCCACGATTAACTGTTTAAAACCCCCGAGTACCCGAGTCTAATGCCCCCATATATCCAATCCTGCCAGAAACGGAGAGGAGAGACACAGCCCGGAACACGTCGGGACACGTTTTAAATCTCTCTGCAGGGAGGCGGGAAGAGGACTTGACTGACTAGCTGAGTGATTTTCCGGGAGACTGATGATCTGATCGCTTGTTGAATGGCTGGATAACACACTGAGCGTTTGATTTAAAAAAAGATTGAAATAAAAAGAAACGTTTATGGGCTGGTAGGAATTGGTGGTCTGGAGGGAATGAGGGGAATAATTATGCCTCTTCGTTATCCA
>BOPN01004605.1:102500-112500 GCA_017312705.2 Penaeus japonicus
AGAAAGGGAAAGAGAAAGGAAGGGAAAGAGAAAGAGAAAGAGAGAGGCTCTTTCGTTGAAGATATTCGTTTTTATCCCCTTTTTTTTCTTTACTTAGCATTTCCTTCTTCCACGAAAGCCTCACATGCAGTTTCGCTTGCTTGGCTAAGCTTCAGATACTTCTTGACGACTTTCGACCATCTTTCTTTGGACTGATGTCACCTAGCTCTTTGATCTCTTTCTTCGTCTTTAGTGGAGAGTACTTCTCCTTTTTTTAACTCCCCTCTTTCGCGTTTTATTTTTACTTTTCTCTCCCTCTGCTGTTCCCTCGGATATTTTTGTTTGTTCCCTCGCTAGCTACTTCGAATTTTTGGGTTCTTGATGTTTCTTTAATGCATCTTCATGTGGTAGTGTCCTGTGTTACTATAGTCACTTCATTGACATTATGAAAAATGTATTTCTAGGGATTGTAACGGTGTTGATTTTAAATTGAATAAATTCTTGATTTTTATACACATGATTGTGAATGATAAAATTCAATTATATTATAGAAGTTTATGATGCTCTAATCAGCGTTAGAGAGGAATGTCGCAAGGGTTTCCTCTTCTAGGAGTTGTTTCTGAACCTATGCAAAATCGCAATGACCGGAAATGTCTCTGATACAGAAGGCTATGCCGGAGCATGAACATTGGCTACGGAACTTCCATTCTTAGTACAAATATACGAAAATCATTGGATATTCGTTACTCCAGTATCAAAAACTCAATATCATGCTTTGAGATTTAGAAGATCTTTGTTAGCTTGAAAAGATTTCTATCAAAGGAACGACTCTGAGACCTCAAGCAGTCCCTTAAAATTTCAGAACACCTATAATGAATATTTTACCGAGCATCATAAAGGCGGAAGCCTGTATTTGGCATCGAACTGCTAGAAACTGCACTATGCCCTTATAGTTTGAAAGATGTCAATAAAAAGTAATCAACTTAGATAAGTCATAGCTAAAAAGTTAACTAATAATATCCGCAACTGTTTAACAGAGACCATGGCAAAGGAAAAATGTTGGTCAACTTGAGAAAACAGTGCCTGAACTGCCATCATCCCTAACTCATAACCTAGAATGTTGCCATTTTTCTTATGATATTAATCTTCATGCAATTAGTAATAATTGTCAACCTAAAGACAACATTTTGAGAAAAAAGACATTTGAGTATGTATCTTCATCTAATACTTTACTATTTACTCATCACAAACAATAAAGTGAAGAAGGCTTAGGGTACCATTTGTAAGAACAACCGCCGATGCATATGGTGGTGCTGAGAATTGATACCTGACTACACACGAAGCTTCCCCATTGGCAGGAAATTAAAAGAAAGTTCCAGGAACCTCAGTTGAAAAGTTTCCCTTGGAGGATTTCGCATTGCAAAGCTAGATATTCAGAAATCCTGATACCCAATGAGCAACACACTATTGGATTAATGTTCGCTAGCAACACTATGGGTATAAATGTTAAAGAGGTACTTTCCATCGTTGGAGCAAACTCAACCAACAGTGAGTTAACGCATTTGGAATGATGCAATGAACGTGTGACGATGAGGATAAAATATTTTTGTATTTTCCCCAAAAAATCTGACTGCATGACATATCTGTTGCGTAACGTCCTTATCTATTATGAAGGAAGAGAAATGTTAAAAATACACAATAATCTAATATATTCTTTCTTGATACTGGGTGTATTAAGGTCATAAAAAGTACTCTAATTTCATGTGTATGTCTACTCGCTCACTTTTCATCGACACTATCTTGATACTAGACTTAGTAAATAGCTGTTCCAATTCTGACTCTCAATTAGGGACAGGTGTGTTTCCGAACAGGGAGTACATATCTCTCTTTACTATTAATGGCGAGAGAAGTATCTCCATTAGCTTAGTTGCATGTACTGTAGTTAGTGAACTGCAAGACACTGCAATTATCAACATTTCCCTTTGCTCCTCCAAGCGCTGTCCACTCACTGAAATTGTTCATAGAGAAATTGTATGTATTCATTATTGTAAAGGTCCAACTCTGAACAGGACTGATAATTCCTGTTTGACTGGTAAATGTAGCACAACCTCGCCTGTTAAAGGTCATGTGGGTGAGGAAATAAGGGTCTTTAGCCACGTAGGATCAAAACATATTAGTTTAATTCCTCAAATCCTAAATCGCTGAAACGCCATATAGCACGCTAGTGGCTTACGAACAAAAATAGACTTAAAAACAAATTTCAATAATTTCTAGAGGTTGCACATCTGTAGTGTTTCCATTAATTAAACTGCAAGCCGTAAGTGTTGATGTAGGTACGAAAGAGACATGCAATGCTAGCAATAAGACCACTGTTATGAACGACATTATTGCACATGTCGAAGATACAAAACGGACAGATTGGATATTTGTCTTTGGGAAATGAGTTAAAACTGAACGTTCAATAAGCATTGTTACGTAACGGAAGGGAATTCTCAAATAAATGAGAGCCATAGTACTCGGTGGCGTAGATGCTTGTACTTAGAACACCGTTTTTTTTTTTTGTTTTCTTTTTTTTGTCTTAAGCAACCAAACCATTTAAGATCAGATGAACTTAGCTGCTCTGCGTTAGATCGTAGCATCACTTAATTGTTTTGGGTCTTTGTGACGAAAGGCATTAACGAACTGGTCTAAGGGTCAAGGCAGCTGACGCTCGACCTAACGAACAAGACAACTGTCTTTAATTATGACGACTGAAAATCGGCCACACACACACACACACACATACACACACACAAACGCACACAAACACACACACACACATTCATAAAAGAAGTACTGTGGGTGAGTTAAAGTATTAAAACAACAAGGAAAACAGTATCCTATGTAGATGTTCATTCATTCAATTCAGTTTTCGGATATCACATCACATCACAGTTAAAAACAAACAAACAACGGCAATCACATGTAAAACTATATATATATTTTTTTTTTTCAGAAACATAGTATCCATGGTGGTGTGTAGTGGTGACATGACAATAGTCAACAATAGTTATGTTTGGTTGGCCGTTTATGTGCTATATATATATATATATATATATATATATATTTTTTTTTTTTTTTTTTTTTTTTTTTTAGAATCCCCTCGGATTAATTAATCATATCTAGGAAAAGCATTATCTGCTTATGAATAAAAGCTAAAGGAAACCTGTTTTTTAGTTTCATAGTTTCTCTCGGATAAATAAAATGCCAATCTGAACCAATTTTGAAACATATGTAAAACAATGTTCTGATTGCAGGATAAATGAATTAGTCCTGTACCAATGACAGTAGTTTTTTGTTTTTGTTTTTATATACACAGGTTTTAGAAGACTGATGGTCGGGATGAAATCTCTTATCCCAAAAGGCAGTGACTCCGAGTGTAAATTAAAAGTTTTCATGGTTAGTGTCAACATAATCATATTCTTCGATTCATATTCTCCATATCCTACACCAAAGAAATCTCCGTTAAACAGAAAAGGTGAGAGGTTACAACCTTGTCTGACAACCTTTGCCGTAAAAAAAAGGCCGATTAACTTGCATTTTCTCGTGGTTTTGCATGTCACATCACGACTTCAGTTGCAGAATAATGTGGTCTAGAAACCTCATGTTGTGCAAAGTTTCCCTCACCTTGTGATTGACCCAAAGGCCTTAGGATAATCGATGGAAACAAAGAAGAAGAAGAAAAAAGCTGGCTTTATTTTACTAGCTTTCTCAATTAGTAACAAATGTTTTCTACTTTATGGCTTGTATAACTGCTTAGTCTAAAATCCTGTCTGTTGCATTGGCTTTGTTACTTTCCATCCTTTTGGCCATTGCTTTGACTTTCATAAAGAAATGCACAGTTTGTGAATAGCTCTGTCTTCTATATTATTCGAGGCTTGATTTTGCTTTGTTAGTTAAGCTCTTTGTGTAAATATGTTCCTGAACTGGAACTAGAGTAATATAATGGTGAGCTTGTCTACCTTATTGTCCACTCATTTTAGTTTTCTGGGAGCTTTTCTAGGTCTAGAAGCGTTACTTGCTAATCCCCTTCTACTAAACTGGTGTTATTCAGACGTTTCAAAAGAGTCAAAATTTCGCAACAAAGTTCCAAGTGAAAGCCGCATAAGCAAAAAGCCACAATGATAGGCAGAAAAAAAAAAAATATATATATATATATATTCTCTCTCTCCTTCCCTCCTCTCTCTCTCTCTCTCTCTCTCTCTCTCTCTCTCTCGTTTAATGGAAGAACGAACCGCCACCCCTGTGGTATATTTTCTGTCATTGTTGCGATTTAAGATTATAGTCTTGCCATTAGGAATCGAGTGAGGAAGGTCACAGAAGGGAGAGCAAGTGGGTAGAAAGAGGGAGAGAGAGAAGGAGGGAAGGAGAGGGGTGAGGGAGAAAGAGGAGGAGAAGGAGAGTGGGGGAGAGGAGGGGGGAGTGTGAAAAAGAGGGTGAGAAAGAAAGAACAGGAAAAGGATAGGACGTGAGGGAGGGTAGGGATGAAGATAGAGTGGGGAAAAGGGAGAGAGAGGCAGGGAGGAGAAGAAAGAGGGAGAGAGACGAAGGATGAAGAAACGGAGTAAGCGAGGAGAGATAGAGGAGGAGAAAGAGAGTTGGTGTGAGAGAGGGAGGAGGAGAGAGAAAGAGAAGAGGAAGAGGAAGAAGAGAGAGAAGCAGGGGAAGAAAAGGGGATGTATGGAGAGAGACAGAGACAGAGAGAGAGAGAGAAGCGGGGAGAAAGAGGAATGAATGGAGAGGGGGGGGGGGGGAGAAAGAGAAAGAGGCCGATTCTGGGATATCGGAAACAAATAAACACAGTAGCGAAAGTCAAACCAAATACAATTTCCCTAAATTTGGATCCATTCAAGCTGATAGTCTCGATTTTTTTTTTTTTTTTTCATTTCATTTTCTCTTACCGTTAATGGAGTCTACTATGAGATTTGTCTATTAGAAAGAAAGAAAAAAAAACCTTCCTACTCTTTCTTTCCGTCGCTGTTTTCATTGTGAGAAACCTTTGGGGAAAAAAATCTAGTTTCGTATAAAAATGTAAAGGTTTTCTCTGAACTGGATGTCTAATTTCGATGGCGAAGATTTGGAATTAGTATTCGGAAAAAAATATCTTTCACTAACTATAAGCCATGACGATTTTTATGCTCCTTTGGAAAGTATCTCCTAATCAAAATTGGAATATATGGTGATTAGAAATAAACTCAAATGATGCTCTTTGTGAGATATTTTGATTATACTACCTGCCCTTTTCATCAATGCGTACGTAAATCAGTCATCTAAAGGAATCATGAATATAACTTTTGTATAACTAATATCACGATGCATGCAATACTTTTGATGATTTGAGATAGGGAGTTGAGGGAAGCAGGTTCTGATTACAAACTATATTAGCAAATTTCAGGTCAGATTGCAACACAGTGTGTGTATATATATATAGTAAATAGATGGTTTCATGTATTTATGGGACAGCTCTTTGATCTTGCATACACTTTCCATTAGGGTAGTAGTCTAGCCTGATGGAAAGCCGGCGATCCGTCACTCACACACGCCCACACAGGCACACACACAAACACAAACACAAACATGGGCACACACACATACACACATACACACACACACTTATGTGTGTATATGTATATACATATATATATATATATATATATATATATACATATATATATATATACATATATATATATATATATATATATATATATATATATATATACACATACATATATATATATATATATACATATATATATATATATATATATATATATATATATATATATATATATATACATGTATATATATCATATATGTATATATATGTGTGTGTGTTGGTGGATGTGATTTCGTCAGTGCTTTGAAAAAGCAACAGTTATTTCAACTGGAATTGACATGCATACTGTAATGCATTGCTGTTGCAACCTCTTTGATGTTAAATTTATGGAACTGGCACCCTATTCTTCCAAAAAAAAACATTTCTCATTTGGTTAAACTCGATTCATATTGATAAACTTCACTTGGAATAATTTTTATCCACCCTCTA
Source organism: Penaeus japonicus (assembly GCA_017312705.2). NCBI lineage: Eukaryota > Metazoa > Arthropoda > Malacostraca > Decapoda > Penaeidae > Penaeus > Penaeus japonicus. The sequence goes on from BOPN01004605.1 coordinate 108,568, forward strand.
TCCCGCAAGTCACCTCTGACAGTCATTTCATAGTGGAAAAGGGTGTGTCAATCAACTTTAGTGTGATACCCTTGCTGCTTTTGGCATAACACAGGCTCTCCATATTTCGAGAGCCTGGTTTGCTTTGACATCGAAGGCTCGCTCTGAATGCAGTGTGTCTTCAAGCTGATAATATTCCATCAATCATCCTCATGTCTTTAAGTCTGAGTAAGTGTGTTTCGGTGGTTTTCTTATTGGGAGATCAATATTATCCTTGCCTTGTTTCAGTGTAATCATGCCTATAAAAGTTGAGGAGAACAAGCAATATATTTTTTTCATTCTTTTTGTGTTCTGTGGATCCACTTTAAAAGTAGAGACCTCTCTCCACCATACCTGCATCTACATCCAAAGCAAAGAGAGTCTAAAAAGAAGACTTTGAGATTTTTTATTTACTCCGCTAATAAAAAAGTCATTGTTCAAAGTTGGATTTCACATTCACTCTTCATTGTATTGAGTACCTTAATATCAGAAATATACTGTAATGACTGCCAGGTGCCATTAATTGGTTATGTGTTGAATGATCATCTAAATAAGTTTACAGAATTTTTTTTTTTTCCTGGAACATGTAAATGGAAAGGCGAATGTTCAGAATCATAGCACTGACTGCGTGCACAAAAACGAGAAAGAGAAAAACAAGTTTGAAATTCGAGTCAGTTCTCACGGTGTGTCAATTTTGAGTCTATGTGAATCGAGGTTACTGGGTGAAGTAATGTTTATTAGGATCATGGCACTCCATTCATTGTCCTTTTTTTTCATTTCCTGATTACACCAGGAATAAGTAAATCGAATTGTAAATAAAGTAGATAGAATTATCAAAGTTACAAAAAATAGTGAAGGATAATACTTTCATTAATTCAAACCAAGTCTCAGTATCCCTGAATTTCATGTGCAAAGCAGATATTCCAGACATTCACAAGCACACTCAAGGACACACTCATATATACACACGTACACGCACGCGAACACACGTACAATCAAACAAGTGAAACACACATGCATTCACCCATATGCAATACATGCTTGCATGATTCATCAACAGTCATGTCCATATGATTCTTCTTAGAGAGTGCATTATCATATCACGTCTGTCGTTTTTGACAGTTTCTTGGTGAAATGAAAAAAGCATGTCGAATGCATGACCCTATGAGAAAAATAAATAAATGCAAATGTGCCTGAAAGTAGCGTAAACTTATACTAAACAATCAAAGATAGTATTATACAAGATATAGTGTGTGCTGCGATAAACAATAGATAAACAAAAGCAAATCCGTGATATAGAAGAAATGATAGATAGATAAGCATACATTACATTCTCATATTATTTAAAAGGACGTTCATTGGAACAGAAAACTGCCTGAGAAGATTTTATATTTATGTGGAGAGTAAGTGAGAATACAAAAGGGAAAAAATATACCTGTTCCTTTCCCTATAAAAGCTGGAGCACCTTCATGTAGCTTTCATGTAGGAAAACTACATGAAGTATAATGAATGACCGTATGGACTGGTGCAAATAGGAACGGCATCATGTTGCAGGAACCTCTTTCAGGTGCATAGGAATGGACCGATATCCAGCAGCTGTGGATCTCCTCACTGAAGGCCAAGTAGTTGCAGTAACTGTACAGGTAGTCTACATTTTGTTTTACTTTTCCTTCATAATGAAATTGGATTCTTTATATATGAGTTTAGACAGTACTCCATTATGTAGCAGGTATCGAAAAGTACTATGAATTTTGGGTTTTTATATGTATATGTATATATATATATATATATATATATATATATATATATATATATATATATATATATATCGATATACAAACACACATACACATACATACAAACAGAAACACACACACACACACACACACACACACACACACACACACACACAAACACACACACACACACACACACACACACACACACACACACACACAAACACACACACACAAAAAAAAAAACACTCACAAAGACACACACAAAGAGCAACACAAGCAAGAGCAAACGAAGCCGAGAGCAATGAAAGGAAGAGAGGAAAAGAAGAAGTGAAACTTTTAAGAGAGATAAAAGCCGTAGACAGACACGTCGGAATTCACCAAAATATAGATTTAAAACGAAATTGTTCCATTGGTGAGAATCTGGGAATAGATTGAAAGCAACCGGTCCGTGAAGTGTAACTAAAGCGGCTATTGATATCAGCGTGCCAATTGCAAAGCTTCCACCATAAAATTGATATAGGATTGTTGTTTTCGTGAGCATAGCGAGCCAGTCCAACCGGGATCTAGGGACCGGTCGACCAGTTCTGTCCCGTTTCACTTCAAAAGATATTTTGAGAATTGAAAGGACGTTTCAATATAATTGTCTCTGTCTTGTGTATATGGAGATTATAACCAGATATTTGGATTGATTACAGTGAAGCGGAAGGGAAATATGGAAATAAAATACATACACACATATTTATACACTCATATTTTCACACACACACACACACACACACACACACACACACACACACATATATATATATATATATATATATATATATATATATATATATATATATATGTACATATGCATATATATATGTATGTATACATATAGAAACAATACGTATTATTATCTTATTATTATTATCATCTAACAATTATTTTTATATCATCATCATTATTATCATTAAACTCATGATTATTATCATCATCATAATCGTCATCATCATCACTATCATCATCGTCATAATCATCATAATCATTACCATCATCATCCTCATATATATGAAACAAGAGCTGAAGATTCATCTGACGTTCTAGACCTGTGGGTTGTTATCCGCATAAATGATGCTGCCGCGACCTTGGATGATTAATTGAATCTTCCAGACGCGATGTTCATGTTTTCCTTTGTTGCGATGTATGCAGCCTACAACTAATATTATGTCTTTGTTTCTGTAAACCCTCGTTGACGACTTTTGCTTCTTTCCATTCTGGTAGTTGCCCCGCCTCATCTACGTGTGCCACCATGGCGTTGGAAGTCCTGAGGTGACGGACGTCAGCTCGATGCTCGCTGATCCTAGTGTCAAAACCACGTCTTGTTTCGCCGTAATACGCTTTATCGCACTTACTGTCGGGGTTGTTTGTGAGCTGTCTCTTGCGTTTTGCCAAATCTCCTATCTTTACGCCGGACGTGTTTGTTATATTCACGGTAGTACCTAGGTACCTGCTGATAGTCTCGGAGATGTTACACTGAGGAGGTACCAAGAAACCAGAGGGCGCTGCACGATCGTTTCTCGTCTTAGTTATGATCGCCGATTTCTTTCTGAGGTTTAGCAAGAAACCTCTGGGGTATTGGTATTTTACAAATGAGTCTATAATGTATTTGATTTCATCCTCTAGGAATTCTGGGCTGCAAATCCTTAATGCCCTTATGAAGAAACCTATGACTACCCCAGGCTTTGTTTTCTTGCTGTGGGCGGAGTAGTAGTGGATATAATCATCTTTATTTGTTGGCCTTCTATATACAGAGAAACACAGGCCGTCGTCATCCTAGTGTCTAGGAAAGGTAGCTTCTGACATTCTTGTATATGCGCGCGCGCACGCACACACACACACACATATATATATATATATATATATATATATATATATATATATATATATATATATATATGTGTGTGTGTGTGTGTGTGTGTGTGTGTGTGTGTGTGTGTGTGTGTGTGTGTGTGTGTTTCCAGGTGTTCCTTTTCATAAGTGAATGAAAATGTGAATAAAGAAATTAGAACACCCGACAATTATGCGTTGCCATGGAAACGTAAGCGACTCCTGGCAACTATAGGGCACTGCGCACGCGCGTCACAATCGGGCGGGTATGCACGGTTCACGGGCTGTCACGGCGACACTGACT
>BOPN01004606.1:0-2500 GCA_017312705.2 Penaeus japonicus
GTGTGTGTTTTATATATATTTGTGTTTATATATATATATATATATATATATATATATATATATATATATATATATATATATATATATATATATACATACACACACACACACTCATACATACACATATATATACATACACACACACGTGCATGTGTTTTAATATGTATGTGCCTGTATACGTAAAGATATACCCGCGTGCGTGTGTGTTTACACATCAATGAGGATACGTTCTACCGAACAGTAGATCTTGTGTCTCAGTTCTTGCATAAACACGCGTCCTCACCCGTACAGACGCACGCACGCACGCACGCACGACGACCGAGGCCAGAGCGGAGCCGTGCAGGTGCGGGCGGCGGGCGAAGGCAGGGAGTGGCGCGGTGGCGACGGGAGAGGAAGTGCCAGTCGCCATGAACTCCTCCCATGAGCCGAGAAAGAGCGTGATCGGCGGACGGTGAATGAACGCGCGCGTGTGTGGCTGACCCGTCTCAGGCGAAAGGTCAAGCGTGGCGGGTACATTTACGCACTTCAGTGTGTGTGTGTGGGGGGGGGGGGGGACGTGTGTGTGTGTGTGTGGGCGTGTGTGTGTGTGTGTGTGTTTGTATGTGTACAGCACACCTCATATTTACGCATAACACAGGCACGGATATAAGATATAGATACGTACATATGTAGACTGATGAACTGATAGATAGATAGATCAATATATATAGATAGATGTACACAAAGAGAGAGGGAGGGAGAGAGAGAAAGAGATCAAGAGAGAGAGAGAGAGAGAGAGAGAGAGAGAGAGAGAGAGAGAGAGAGAGAGAGAGAGAGAGAGAGAGAGAGAGAGAGAGAGAGAGAGAGAGAGAGAGAGAGAGAGAGAGAGAGAGAGAGAGAGAGAGAGAGAGAGAAACAGAGAGAGAAAGAGAAAGACAGACAAACAGACAGACAGAGACAAACAGAAAGAGAGAAAGAGAACACCACCCCCACCCCCACCCCCCAAAAAAAAACTTCATCTTCAACACCACGATTGATTAAAAACAGTGATATTTTCCAACGAAACTCATCTAAATTGGGATTCAAAAACCCTACTTCCTAAAGACCAAAGAAACATCTGCAGCGGCGGTGCGTGTGCCCTCTTGCGCTCCCACCTCACGACGCGGCTGTCTGAGTGAGGGAGTGAAGGAGTGAGTGAGTGAGTGAGGGAGTGAGGGAGTGTGTGAGTGAGTGAGGGAGTGAGGGAGTGTGTGAGTGAGAGAGGGAGGGAGTAAGTGAGTGAGTGAGGGAGTGAGGGAGTGAGGGAGGGAGTGAGTGAGTGAGTGAGGGAGTGAGTGAGCGAGTGAGTGAGTGAGTGAGGAAGTGAGTGAGTGTGTGAGGGAGGGAGTGAGGGAGTGAGTGAGGGAGTGAGGGAGGGAGGGAGTGAGTGAGTGAGTGAGTGAGTGAGGAAGTGAGTGAGTGTGTGAGGAGTGAGCGAGTGAGTGAGGGAGTGAGTGAGTGCGCGGGATGTGTTTAGCCACTCAGGATCGCTCCTGCATTGTCGTGGTCTAAGATGTATCCTCCACGGAGATGGTTGTGTTTCATTATCTTGATAGTTTATTTCATTCGTTTTGATGAGAAAGGATGCGAATAGAGATGATAATGATAGTGTTAAAGATAATGATTATGATGATAATAATGATAATGATAATAGTAATGATAATGATAATAATAATAATAATAATAATAATAATGATAATAATAATAATAATAATAATGATAATAATAATGATAGTAATGATAATGATAATAATAACGATAACAATAAAGATAATGGTAATGATGATAACGAATAATTAAACGACCGATGAAGTTTTCTCCTCGACTCAAGACGCAGTGACAAAATGACGCAAAGCTTAAGCTTAAACGCTCTTCATAGAATAAAGAGCGTAACCTCTGATTTTCCTACTGCATTACGTATTACGCATTACGTACTTCTTTTTAACCACAAGCTTAGTCCTGCCACATTTTGACAGGACCACATTTTGAACAGCAACATTGAAATTTAAATGCCACTATGCTATTAGTACAAAAACTCACTATTTTACCATCCGAAAGATCCAATCTTAATAATGCTTCATATAATGTATTATATATAACCTTCATATTATATACAACCTATGTACACGAAACTACTTCATTTATAACTAAAAAAATCACTCAGAGAGCGGAAACCTTCTCCAGCCCCCAAAATTACCGTGACAAAATACATAAGTCTACCACATTCAAAAAAAGAATTCCATAGCAGATTCGTATAAGAATTTTGAGACAAACCTCAATAGCGGCGAATCCTTTTTATTGGATTATAGACCTGAATGTGTCATAGAGTCATCACAAACTCATCACAATTCAGATTATCATGTTGTATTGATAAAAGAAAGACAACAAACGGTTACGTTTCCTTGACTTTATTGCTCATGCACGAGTCTGTATGTGTGGTACACGGTACACTTGTTTACATATGCTTTGTTTACGCATGAGA
>BOPN01004606.1:15000-17500 GCA_017312705.2 Penaeus japonicus
GAAAATGATAACTTTGATAATGATGATAATAATAATAATAACGATAATAATAATAATGATAATAATAATAATGATAATAATAATAATAATAATAATGATGATGATAATGATAATAATAATAATAATAATAATAATAACACTAATAATAATAGTAGTAGTAATAATAATAATAATGATAATAATAATGATAATAATAATGATAATAATAATGATAATAATAATGATAATAATAATATTGATGATGATTATAATGATAGTGACGATGGTGACGATTATAAGGAAAATGAAGGTAATGGTAATGATGATAATGATGATGATTATGATGGTAATGATGATGATAATGAGAAGATAAGTAGTAATGACAATGATAATGAAGATAAGAGTAATAATAATAATGATAATGATAACAATAATAATGATAATAATAATAATAATAATAATGATAATAATAATAACGATATTAAAATCATGGAAATCATAATGATAGTAATAATAATGATAAATACATTAAAAGTAATGGTAATAATAATGTTAACGATTAATAAGGAATAATGATGATGACAGTGATAAGAAAATTATAATAAAGATGAAAATAATAATAATGATAATGATATTAATGATAACAGCAACAACAACAATAATAACAATAGAAATAACAATGATAACAATAATGATAATAATGATAATAATAATAATAGTGATAATAAGGATAATATAATATATAATGATATCAACGATGATGATCAGAAAGAATAACGATAATTAATTGATTAATTAATCAGTTAATCAATAATAATGATAATAATAATAATAATAATAATAATAATGATAATAATAATGATAATAATAATGACAATAATAATAATAATAATAACAACAACAATAATGATAATAACAATGATAATAATAGTAACAACAAGAACAATAATAATAATGACAATAATAATGATAATAATAATTATAATTACAAAACCTGACAAACAATAACATCAATGACACGAATAATGATGCTCTAAATGAGAATAATAATTATCATTGTAGCAATACCAATAAGTTGAAAACGTCCACTATGAATAAGAAATAGATAAAGAGAGGAAGCAAAAAGGATAGATAAAATAGAAATATATTTTGTAATTGTTTTCATTTTATTTTTTTTTTTACTAAACACTTTTTTTCTTCTTCTTCTCAATACAAAGATTATCTTTTCCTCGCTTACTTACTTCTTCATTTTTGTCATCGTTTGCAACTAATCAACTGATTTAATTTTATTTCATTTTCTTTACTAATCTATTCGTTTCTCAACTTCTTTACTCCTTCATTTTTTTTTGCTCTTTTTCTTCGTTCTTCGCCTTGTATATTGTCTTCTGTTTATTGTTTTTTCTTTCGTCCTCCCTTCCACGTCTTCATCATCTCTTTGCCTTTTCCGTTTTCTATCTCCTCCTTTCTTACGCTACGCTATTTTCGTCTTATCTGACCACGTATGTTCTCCTCTTACCTCTTTATCCCTCCCTCCCCCTTCTTACTCTTCCTTCCCCCTCCCCTTCACCCTCTCCCTCCCCCCCCCCCGTATCGGTCGTGCAACACAACAATAGAGCAACATGGCACGGTTAAGGGGCGCTGATTAGTCCCGCCTGTGAGTTCCACGTCGCATCCCCCTTGCCCCCTCCCCCCCCCCTCCCTCTTCTGCGGGCTATTCACCCTTCGCCTTTTCCATGCCTCCCCTTCTTACGCCAAGCGATTTTTTCCCTCTTCCTGTTTGCTGTACCTTACATTTTTCTTTTCTTTTTTTGTCGAGAGAGATAGAGATAGAGACAAGAGTTACTGCCCCCCCTCTCCTCTCCTCCTCTCCCCCTCCTCCACTTCCCCCCCCTCAGTCTCAAACCCCCCCCCCCCCGTTCTTTGTGACATCGCATGAACCCAGTGAGGAAAAAAACATTCCTGAGGGTGATCTTTTCCCTCTCTTCGACGCCCCTTTCTGAGCTCTCCCTCCCCCTCCCCCCTCCCCCCACCTTCCCCCTTTCCACATACTCAACATGACTGGTCTGCACTCCCCACCCCTCCCCCTCCCCCCTCCCCCACCTTCCCCCTTTCCACATACTCAACATGACTGGTCTCCACTCCCCCTCCCCCCTCCCCCTCCCTCCACTGTCGCATGGCCGCATATTTCCATCGCCTCATATATCACATAGGTATCGAGAATATCTTTAACCCCCACCCCCTCCTTCCCCTTCCCCTTTTACCCTTTACCCTGCCTGTCCTCCTCCCCCACTCCCCCCCCCACCCAACTCCCCTTTGCGTGTCTCCTTCTGGTCCTTCAGAAGGGGGGTGGATGGGGGGGTAACCTGATGACCCCCCCTTCCCTCCCCCCAACATCGAAGATCACGTGTACTCATTTTTCTTTTTTTTTTTCTTTTTTTTGAATTTGTGGTGTGTTTATCTTCTTAATTTTGATTTTTATTCAGTGTATTTATCCTCCTCCTGTTTTCGGTCTTCTTTGTTT
>BOPN01004606.1:32500-37500 GCA_017312705.2 Penaeus japonicus
CTTCCTACCTCTCCCTACAATATCCATACTTCTCCTTACCTCTGCCTACCTCTCTACACCTCTCTCCCTACCTCCCCCTACCTCTCTCCCTACCTCCCCCTACCTCTCTCCCTACCTCCCCCCTACCTCTCTCCCTACCTATCTCCCTACCTCTCTCCCTACCTCTCCCCACCCTATCCTACCTCTCTCCCTACCTCTCTCCCTACCTCTCCCTACCTCTCTCCCTACCTCTCTCCCTACCTCTCTCCCTACCCCACCCTACCCCACCCTACCTCTCTCCCTACCTCTCTCCCTACCTCTCTCCCTACCTCTCTCCCTACCTCTCTCCCTACCTCTCCTCCTACCTCTCCCTACCTCTCCCCCTACCTCTCTCCCCACCCCACCCTACCTCTCTCCCTTCCTAGCAAACGCTCATTTAGTGAGTCTCAGGGCAAGTTGAGTAGTCTAATAAACCCCTAAATCCGCGTCGCCCTTCGAGTGCGCTTAATGGTCGTCGTTGGTCCGCTTCTCCCGCAGGCAGACAGCGGGGCGGACCTGGACCTCTGGACGGAGGAGGAGACGGAGCACGACCTTCACAACATCACTCCCGAGGACGATGACGACGTGTTCGAGCTGTCCTCGCCCCGAAACGACGACGACGATGATGATGACGATGATGACGACGATGATAAGGACGATGAAGGCCAGCGACCGCGGCGGCGACCCCACGTGGCGGACCCCCAGTCGAAGCCCTACAGGAAGAAGGTGAGGTCGAAGGGACGGACGAAGTTTGTGTCTCTGTTTTATTGTTGTTGTTCTGTTTTCTCGTTCTTCTATTTCGCGTCTTTTTTTTGTTCTGTTTCTTTTGTCGTCGTTTCTTCTGTGTGTGTTTTTTTTATAGGTTTCTGGTTCTTTGTTCTCGGTTCATTTCTCTTTTTTTTTTGTAACAAAGGTTTAGGGGCTTCAGAAATTGACCTCGTTTGAACTCGTTTGTTTCCCTGTAAGTGTCGAGGGGAGATAAACAGACCTATTAAGTGTGGGCAAACATTGTTAGTGAACCTTCCTTGAGTATTTTTTTTATAATGATCATTTTATAAGTTCTGTAAGGTCGGTTCTACAGTTTTATTTTTTATTTTTATTAGATATAGATAGTGGATGAAAAGATTCCTTAGCCTACTCAGAGAGGGAGTCGGGGGGAGGTGGGGGGGGGGGGGGAACTGAAGGTTCGGAAGGGAAAATAAGATGTAGGTGGTCTCCCTATCGCCAGAGTGTGTACGAGTTGGAGGGCGCGGTGCAGGCCAAGAACAGCAGCAGCGCGACCAGCAGCAGCAGCACGCCCCTCGCCGCCGCCATGAACACGGGCGGCCTGTGGAGCATGAGCGGCCGGCGGTTCTCCGGCCCGGGCACGTCGCCCAGCATCCTGCACCGGCTGCACCCCGGCTTCGCCTTCCCCAGCATCGTCTCGCCCATCCAGCTCTCGCAGCCCTCGGCGCCCGAAGCCCCGCGGGTGGCGGCGCCCGCGTCCGCTCAGTCGTCCCCCTCCCCCTCCCCCTCCCCTCAGTCCTCCCCCTCCCCCTGCCCTTCCCCCGCGGCGGGCAAGGCTCCCCAGGACACGCCCGTGGGCCGAGCGGGGGCGCCGTGCCTCCGCCTGACGCAGTTCCCCAGCTCGCCGCCCTCGCCCACCGAGGACACGGGCGGCCTGGTGACGCTGCACTCGCTGGGCTCGTGGCGCGACTCTGGCTACGTGCCCTCGCCCTCGTCCGCCCACTCGTTCACCTTCTCGAGCGACGAGGACGAGCCCAAGGGGAGCCAGCAGACGGGGAAGCCCGGCGTGGGCGTGACGCCGCCCATCGCCATCCCGCACTCGCGCCGCCGCCCCGCGCACCACCAGGCCATCCGGGAGGAGGGCGCGGAGGGGCCGGAAGGGAAGGAGGAGGTGCCCGAGGACTGGACGCCGGTGCTGCGGGGACGGACGCGCTCCTGCCCGGACACCATGCGGCCGCCCGGCCCCCTGCGCGCGCCCGTGCCCCGCTTCCCGCCCACGCTCACGCCCAAGCCCTCCCACGGCCGCAACTGGTCCACGCCCGCAACCACTCCCGACGGCCAGCCCATTCTGATGCCCACGCCCGCCTTCACGCCCGCCTTCACGCCCACGCCGCTGGAGGCGCGGGCGGCGTCCTCCAGGTCCTCGCGGGACGCGCTCATCGACCTGACGGAGGAAGACGGAGGTGAGTACAGGTGCCTCGTGCTTTCGGCGTGCGCGAATCTGTCCAGCCACGCCCGCTGTAGCTTTTAGTTCGGAATGGCACGCCCACATAGCCAGGTATCTTATCACGGCACTCGACGCGCTGTTCGAGCCTATTACGTCTTCTATCGCCTTCTCATGCTCTTCCCCCTTTTCGCTCCCTCTTCTCATTATTCTTTTCCCCTCTTTCTCTTCCCTTTCCGTCTCTTCCCTCTCCTCCTCTCCCCCTTCTTCCTCTTCTCCCTCTTCCATTTCCCCTTCCCCCTCTTCCTCTTCCCCTTCCCCCTCTTCCTCTTCCCCTTCCCCCTCTTCCTCTTCCTCTTCCTCTTTTCCCATACATTTACACTGTTCTTTCTCTCCCTCCGTCTTAAGAACTTAATCACCAAATCTTTCCGCTCCATCACTGGTTGGAGGGGGGGGGGAGAGGGAGAGGGAGAGGGAGAAGGAGAGGGAGAGAAAAAAAATAAGAGAAAGAAAGAAAATATAGAGAGAGAAAGGGAAAGAAAGATAGAGAAAGAAAAAGAAAGGGGGAGAGAGAAAGAGAAAGAGAGAAAAAAAGAAAGAAAGAGAGAGAAAGAAAGAAAGAGAGAGAAAAAGAAAGAAAGAAATAGAGAGGATATGGCGTGGGGGAGGGGGGGGGGGGGGGGGGAGGGATATGGGACGCTCATGATCACCGGTGGGAAAACATTCATCCCGACAGGTGTTTGTCGGGAAGGAAGAGCGTTTAGGGGGGGGGGGGGAAGAGGAGGGGCAGGAAAGGGGGCGGAGGAGGGATACGGATGTAGGTTGGGGGTACAGGAGAGGGAGAGGGGGAGCAGGGGGGGGGGTACTGGGAAGAAAGAGGGGGGGGAGGGAAGTGGGTAGGGGTACAGGAGGAGAGAGGGCAGGGAGAGGGGGAGGAGGGTACAGGAAAGAAGAGGGGTGGGGGGAGGGAGTGGAGTTAGGGGTACCAGAGAGAGAAGAGGCAGGGGGTACGGGCAGGGAAATTGGTAATATGATTTTTTTTATTTTTTTATTCTTCACTTTCGTAAAGCGTCGAAGGAGGAGACGAATTGTGTCTGGGAAGTATGAGGAGTCGAGTGTCGAGGGGAGAAAAAAAGGCCCTGTTTGCGTGTTTTTGTTTAGTGATGGCTTTTGTTACTTTTAATGGGAATAGGAAGGGATTTAAGGAGAAAAATGGAAAGAAGAATGAAGAGAAACAGACAGACAGAGATAGAGAAATGGAAGGATGTGTTGAGAGAGAGAGAGAGATAGATAAAGAGAGAGAGAGAGAGAGAAAGGGAAAAGAGGGACAAAAGAAGGCTTAATAAAATTAGATACATAGAAAATAAGGAAGTAGGAATATTGTAAAATAGAATTATTATAAATTCGGAGGTATGCAGATTTCCCCCCCCCCCTTAGGTTTCTTTATTAATTAATTAGTTTTTTTTATAGATTATTGTACACGCAAATGAAATTTATTTTATTTTTAATTATTTTGCCATTTCTTCTTCATTTATTTGACTCACATTATGTTTTTTGCCTCCTGTTACATTTTCCTGTTTGACTTCTTTTTCTTTTTATCTCTGTTCATCTTTTTTTTACCCTGTTTTCTGTTTATTGTACCCTTGTGCACCTAACTTGTCAAAACTTGCGTAGGTGGTAGACAGGAAAGAAGGGGGGGGGGGGGTAGGACGAGAGGGAGAAGGGGGGAGAGGATGGGTATGACAGTTCTTCCTACCCCTCTCCCTCCCTAACTCTCTCTGTTTCCCTTCCTTCTCTCATCCCCTTATCTCTCTCTTCTCTCCACTTCTGTTCTGTTCTGTTCTCTTCTCTTCTCGTCTCTTCTCTGCTCTCCTCTCTCTCTCTCTCACTTCTAATATCTTCTCTCTTTTCTTCTCTTCTCCTCTCTTCTCTTCTCTTCTCTTCTCTTCTCTTCTCTTCTCTCCTTTCAGTCTCTCCCTCCCTCCCTCCTCCTCTCTCCCTCCCTCTCTCCCTCCCTCTCTCCTTCCCTCCCCCCCCAACCCCCACCCCCCACCCCCACCCCACCTGCCATGGTGGTTTCCCGACCGACAGGTGAATGGTAGGTCAGCTTTTTATCTCTCGTGTCCACACTAAAAGACATTAGGCGTGGTTTGGTAATGGCCGGGCTGGAGGAGCAGGGATAGTTCTGGTCTTGCTTGATGCGTTGGTGAATACTGTTCAAATTGTTAGTATTATTGTTGTTGTTGTTAGTAGTAGTAGTAGTAGTAGTAGGAGTAGGAGTAGGAGTAGGAGTGGGAGTAGCAGTAGCAGTAGCAGTAGCAGAAGTAGAAGTAGTAATAGTAATAATAATTGTAGTTATAACAGTAGTATCCGTAACTTGATTAGCACCAGTAATAGAAAACATTAATTCGTTTGCGAATTCAAAATTGTATTGTCTTGAATTCACAAAATTTATCATCTCACCCTCTCTCTATTTTTCGTTATTAAATTTGTTTTTCATTTTTATTTTCCACTTTCGATATACCTTTCTAATGTGCGATATATTAAACACACACACAAGCTATCACGTCTGTGCTTTTGTGTGTGTGTGTGTGTGTGTGCGCGCGTACGTACGTGTTTTTGCTTATAATTTGTGCATGTTTGTTGCCAATACGCTACGACATGTGTGTTGTGTTTTCCTTTCTCTTGCACTTTTATATATACCCATATACCCCAACACTCGCCCCTTAAATGCTTATTGTCCACAATAAAACTGTGGACAATAACAGAACGTGTTGAATCAAGTTTGTTGTTGCCCTGCGATTACATGCTG
>BOPN01004606.1:42500-45000 GCA_017312705.2 Penaeus japonicus
GGGAAGGGAAGGTCGAGATGATGATAAAGAGGAGGAGCAGGAGCAGGAGCAGGAGCAGGGCGAGGAGGTCGTGTGACAGTCTGACTGGACTTGTTTACGCGCTTTGCTGCTGCTTTGCGGTCGTTTCTGGTCGTGAGGTCTTCGAGGGAAGGCTGATGGCCGCCACACTTATTTCTGGGGGCTGGCGCGAAGGGAAACGCTCGTTACAGACTTGCTGGCGTTATTCTTCAACTGGGGGGTGTTGGTGGGGGGTGGGGGATATGAGACTAATGATTTTAATGCTAACAATGGTCTAACAGTGTTATTTTTCTTATGTGTGATATTGTTGTTATTGTTGTCATTATCATCGTCTTTTGCATCTTCATCGCTATGATTTAATTTCATTAATGTGTTTTTTTTTCTATGTCAGAACGCGAAAACGTTATTTTTTTCCAAAGTAAAACGTGTGTACAATGAACGCTCTTGGCAGTATTAAAAATCCTGTAAATGCCCATTTATAGACCGCACGTGTGTGTGTGTGTGTGTGTGTGTGTGTGTGTGTGTGTGTGTGTGTGTGTGTGTGTGTGTGTGTGTGTGTGTGTGTGTGTGTGTGTGTGTACGCGCGCGTGTGCGTGTGCGTGTGCGTGCGCGCATTTGTTTGTACGTACGAGCTTGTTTTTGTTTATGTACATGTGTGTATGTGTGCATAAAAGAGGCGAGGAAACCATGCCTCGAGGGCTTACTTCCTCGGCCACAGCGGTCGAGGGCGACTGAGGTAATCCGGTAATGTAGGAGCCAGCAGGACAACAGCCTCCAATCTCTCCCGAGTGTTTGCGGGATCATCTTGAGCCAAGGGGAAAAGTGTGTGTGGGGGTGGGGGGGGGGGAGTCCTACTGTTAAACCTCGATGTGTTGCGGTGGTTTCTCCCCTCCCCTTCTCCCCCTCCTCTATCTCCCTTATCCCTCTTCTTCTCTTCTTCCACCCTCCCTCCTCTCTAGCTATTTCCCCATGTCTCTTCCACCCTCTTCCTGCCCTCCCTTTCCCTCTCTCTCTCCCTCCCCCTCCTCCTCTTCCTCCTCTTCCCCCTGTCTCTATTTCCCCCCTTCCCCCTCTTCCTCCTCTTCCCCCTTCCCCCATCCCCCATCCCGTACCTCCTCCCCCCCTACCACCTCTTCCCCCCTACCACCTCCTCTCCCCCCATCTCTTCCCCCTACCCCCCCCCCCCCACACACACCCCGTAGGCTTTGTGCCGTGGACACCTGTTGATGCGTGTGTTACCACGAGGTGTCGCGGGCCGTGTTACCCTGACCTCCCTCTCTCTTTTCGCGCTAATGTCCTTTCTCTCTCTGTCTTTTATTCTTTCTTTCTTTATTTATTTATTTTTCTCCTCTCTCTCTTTCTCTCTTCTCTCTTCTCTCTTCTCTCTTCCCTCTTCCCTCCTCTCTCGTTCTCTCTCAATCTCTCTCTCGCTCGCTCGCTCATTCACTCACTCTGTCTCCGTTTCTTCTTCCTCCTTCTCTTTCTCCTACTCCTTCCTCCTTCCTCCTTCCTCTTTTCCATTTTCTCCTCTTCCTCCTTCCATCTCCCTCCGCCTACTTCTTCCTCCTTCCTGCTATTTCGGTTTTCCTCCTCCTTCCTTCTTCCTCCTCCTACTCCTTTCTTCCTCCATCCGCCATCCTCCTCCTTCCCCCTTCTCCTCCTTGTTTCTCCTCCTCCTTACTCCCCTCTACTTATCTCTACCTCTCTCCCTCTCCCCCCCTCCTCCTCCCCTGTCCCTCTCCCATTCCCTCTCCCTCTCCCTCCTACCCATTTTCTCTCCCTATCCCTCCCACCTTCCCTCCCGTTTCTTCTTCCCGCTTCTTCTCTTCCTCATTCTTCCTTCTCCTCCTCCTCCCCCTCCTCCTTGCCCCCCCCTCCCCCCCACCTACGCGGATAAACATCACCTCATTCATCAGTTCGTAGTAACGAACCTGCGGAATGCCGAAGGATTCCTCTTGTTAAGAGTCGCATAGTCGGGAAAGAAAAGGGGAGGAGGAGGAGGAAGAGGAAGAGGAAGAGGAAGAGGAAGAGGAGGAGGAGGAGGAGGAGGAGGAGGAGGAGGTAGAGTAAAAGTAGGCATGGGAGTAAGAGTAGGAGTAAGAGCAAGGGCAAGAGCAGGAGTGAGAATAATAGAGTAGGGGTAGGAGTGAGACTAGGAGTAAGAGGAGGAGAAGGAGAGGGATTGAAGGAGGAGGAGAGGAAGAGGGAAGGGGAGGGGAAGGGAGGGGAGGAATTGGGGGAGTGATAGTGAAAGGGAAAGGGAGAAGGAGAAGGAAATGAAGGAGCAGGAGAAGAAGAAAAAAAAGAATAGGAGAATGAGAGGAAAATGGAATTGAGAATAAGAATTAAAATGAGAATGTAAAGGCGTAGGAGGGAAGAAGAAAAAAAAGAGGAAGAAGAAAAAAAAAGAGGAAGAAAAGGAAGAAGAGGAAGAGGAAAAGATGGTCACACGTGGTTTTCCCGCCATCTTTCTACCGTCACC
>BOPN01004606.1:50000-52500 GCA_017312705.2 Penaeus japonicus
TTCCGACAAAGGGGCGAGTGGCATCGAGTCGAGCACCATCCATTCATTTGTCTCTTATTTCTTCGTCACAGAAGCAAACGGACTCCAAACCTCTGGAATACTCTTCTCCCTCTCCGCTTACCCGCCCACCAGCCCACCAGCCCACCTGCCCACCCTACTGTCTCACTATCTAAATCCAATTAAACTCACCGTAGTCGCCAAGTGTGGCCGACTTCCCTCCTTCCCGCCTGCCTTCCTTCCCAGCCTCCCTACCTCCCCTCCCTCTCACTCCCTCCCTCCCTCCCTCACCTCTCAACTTCTCCCCTCCCTCCCTCACCTCTCACCCCCTCCCTCCCTACCTCCCTACCTCTCACCCCCTACTCTCCCTCCCTCACCTCTCCCTCTCTCACCTCTCACCCCCTCCCCTTTCACCCCCTACCCTCCCTCCCTCCCTCCCTCCCTCCCTCACCTCTCCCTCCCCCCCCTCCCCCACCGACCATGTGTGTTCGATGATCCGCATGTTACCTAACTTTAGGGCTGGATAATCGGCGCCCTTAATCTGGCGGGAAGATCTCCGTGGCCTGAAGCTGCTGCCTTGTGCGTGAGTGCGTTTGTCTCTTGCTGGCTTGCGGGACGGGGGGGAGAGGGGGGGGGACGCCTTAGCGGTCGGGGCTTTGAGCTTTGGATTGGAAGGGGAGGTGGGAGGGGGAGGGAGGGGGAGGGGGAGGGGATGGCGGTGATTAGGTGATTCAGATGTTATTTTGATGTTTCTTGGGATTTTTTTTTATTGTTTTTAAGAAGACCTTCGTGTGATTTTTAGTGATATGTCATGTTGTTGAGTCAAAGTCCTGTTATTATTGTTATTATTATTATTATTATTTTCATTTTCTTTCTGCTTTTAATATCCGATGATTTACATGAAATTTGATGAATTTTACGTTACAAGTTCCTGCATGAAACTTTTTTTTTTTTTATAAAGAAGAACGACGCGGTAGGCGAGAACAAGAAGAATAAAAAAACGCCATCATCATTTTTAATTTCCATCTTGTGTTCCTTTGCCCCGGGGGCGATTTGTAAAACAAGTCATAGGCCTAGAAAGACGAGCCCACAAGGGTTCGTTCGTTCCCTCGACATGAAGTGTTTAGGCTTGTTTATGCGCTGACATCTTGTGCGCGCTTCCTTGTTTGTGTTTGGGTGTTCCGTCCACACACATGCTTGAGCCACCTGCTTGAGCCACCTGCTTGAGCCACCTGCTTGAGCCACCTGCTTTTGTCTTCTGGCTCCTGCGTCTGCTCTGCTCTGCTCTGCTCTGCTCTCCGCGGCTCCTGCTGTGTGAGGGAGTTTTAGGGGAGCGAGTAGGACACGTGGGCTCGAGAAGGACACGTGGCGGAGGGAAGGCAGGCAATTTTGCAATGAACTGATGACGGGCGCGGGCGGAGTGGTAGCGTGCGAAGGGGGCGGCTGCGGAGGTGATTGCGAGGAACTGTGGGTGGGAGACAGGTGGATGCATTGAGAGGTGTAGGTGTGGAGAGTTATATACGGTGGATGAATTTGTGGAGAGCTTTGAGTGGGAGACAGGTGGATGCATCACGGAGGAAAGGAAAGACTGTAGAGAGACAGTGGATGAATTTGCGGAGTGTGTCGTGTGGAAGGAAGGAAGAACACAAAGATAAATGGAGGGAAAGGAGAGAAGGGCGGAGAACGAATGAAGTCTTGTAGAACGTCAGAAGATTAAGCCACTCGGGAAGTGAATAGCGAAGGAAAAGGGGAAGGCAGACAGACAAACCGACAGACAGACACAGACAGACAGATAGATAGATAGAATAGGAAAGGCGGGTTGATTTGGGAGACTGTGATTGTAAGGGAGAGAAAGAGGGAGGAAGGAAGGAAGGAAAGAAGGAAGGAAGGAGGGAGGAAGAAGAGCAAAGGAGAGAGGGCGAGTTAGGCTGAAGGGAAGGGAAAAGAAGGGGAGAGGACAGGAGAGAAAGGGAGGAGGGATAGAAGAAAAGGAAGGGAAGGAAATAAGGAAGGAGGGAAAAAATGAAGGAAATAAGGAAAGAAAGACAGGCGAAGGGAAAGGATGTAAGGAAAGGAAAGTAAAAGAAAGGGAGGGAGACAGCTGGGTTAACCTGAAACACCGGCCATTCCCCGCTCGCACACAACGGAGTCTGACCCTCATTACATCAAGAGGCCCCGATGACCACGCCGATACCCCGTGTTTACACTCGCTTCCTCTTATCATCTCTTCCCCCTCCCCCCATCCACACCCCATACCCATCCCTCACCTCGGATATGACCTCCCTCTCCTCCGCCCTCCTCCCCCCTCCTCTGGTTGAGCTTTTGGCGCGAATCTGGCTTTCGTCTTGTTCTTCGACGAAGAGAAAATGGCGGAACGAGGGTAGCGGTTTCTAGGTGCCTTATTTGCTCATTCGCCTACTCATTTACTCATTCATTCATTCACTTGTTTATTCGTTCACTTATTCACTTCAACACTTAATCAATTAGTCACTTGTTCACTTAT
>BOPN01004606.1:57500-80000 GCA_017312705.2 Penaeus japonicus
TTCTCTTCTCTTCTCTTCTCTTCTCTTCTCTTCTCTTCTCTTCTCTTCTCTTCTCTTCTCTTCTCTTCTCTTCTCTTCTCTTCTCTTCTCTTCTCTTCTCTTCTCTTCTCTTCTCTTCTCTTCTCTTCTCTTCTCTTCTCTTCTCTTCTCTTCTCTTCTCTTCTCTTCTCTTCTCTTCTCTTCTCTTCTCTTCTCTTCTCTTCTCTTCTCTTCTCTTCTCTTCTCTTCTCTTCTCTTCTCTTCTCTTCTCTTCTCTTCTCTTCTCTTCTCTTCTCTTCTCTTCTCTTCTCTTCTCTTCTCTTCTCTTCTCTTCTCTTCTCTTCTCTTCTCTTCTCTTCTCTTCTCTTCTCTTCTCTTCTCTTCTCTTCTCTTCTCTTCTCTTCTCTTCTCTTCTCTTCTCTTCTCTTCTCTTCTCTTCTCTTCTCTTCTCTTCTCTTCTCTTCTCTTCTCTTCTCTTCTCTTCTCTTCTCTTCTCTTCTCTTCTCTTCTCTTCTCTTCTCTTCTCTTCTCTTCTCTTCTCTTCTCTTCTCTTCTCTTCTCTTCTCTTCTCTTCTCTTCTCTTCTCTTCTCTTCTCTTCTCTTCTCTTCTCTTCTCTTCTCTTCTCTTCTCTTCTCTTCTCTTCTCTTCTCTTCTCTTCTCTTCTCTTCTCTTCTCTTCTCTCTCTCTCTCTCTGGCTCCGTTTTCTTTTTTTTCTCTCTCTCTCCAAATGTTTTTGTTACGCCCGTCTTCTATCTGGTTTGTTCTTCGGTCGGAGGTTAGGGGTTCGAGTGAATTGGCTTGTTATTGCTATTTTGCTTTGTCGTTCGTGTTTTATGTTCGTTTTTTTCTTTTTTCTTCGGCTCTGGTGTCATTCGGTTATATCCCTTTTATCTGCTTGATGTTCTGTCTTTCCCCGTCGTTTGTTTTTGTCCTCCATCTTTTGCCGTTTCTCTGCTTGATTTTCTGTCTTCTTCTGTCGTTTGTTTTTAGCTTTTTGTCTCCCTTCTTTGTCCTCTATCCCTTGTTCTCCGCCCTGTCTTCTTGCTTTCTCTCCCTCATCCACACTCCCGTATATATACACAAGATGAAGCGAAACAGGGCATGAAATTGAGTCGTTGTGATGAAGCGACACCAGCGTCTGTGCATGCGTGCGTGTGCGTGTGCGTGTGCTCGTGCGTGCGTTTTGCAGTTGTTTCGGCGTCGACAACACGGGGAGCGGCAGCCACAGCCTCTCAAGGGCACACGTCACCTCCTCGCGCCAGCTCATTATTACTCTTTCCTCGCTCGACTCGAGAGGGGGAGCTCCGGGCGAGGAGAGGGAGAGAGGGTAAGGGTGTAACTCGGAGGAGACGGGTCAAGGGAGACGGAGGGAGACAGATCGCAGGGAGAAAGGGAGAGGGGGAGGGAGACAGATCGCAGGGAGAGAGGGAGAGGGAGGGGGAGAGGGGGAGGGGGAGGGGGAGGGAGACAGATCGCAGGGAGGGGGAGAGAGGGAGGGGGAGGGGGATTAGTTCCTTTTTTTTCTTTTTTAAAGGGAATGGCTGGCGGGAAAACGGGGAGAAGAAGAGCAAGGTTAGGAGGAGGAGGAGGAGGAGGAGGTGGTGGTGGGAGGAGAGTGGACGAAGAAGGCGAGGAAGGGAAGGGTTACAAGGAGAGATGGCGAAGGACGTGAGTGAGAGGGAAGCGGAAGGAAAGAGAGAAATGAGAATAACCAAATTAGCCATAGCATCACTGCCATATGTCAACAGCCCAGTTGCGCTATAGTTCCGAGGAAAGCGCGACGAGACTAACTAGCACTCCTATCGTGAAATGCCACGGACATATCGGTAGTAGCCGTAATAACTGAACCTCCGACTTGATGCTAATTAATATCCACGAAGCATTCATTATCTCTCCTCGCATCAGAAATCCACCGATGACAACAACAATAAGCAAATCGGACGCGTAAGAAGCAGGTGTCGGGCCAGCGGACGGACGAGTCTCCTCCTCAGAGCCTTAAAAGAATAAAAGTCCTCGGCCACCGTCTGACAGCCGGACGATAATTGCCTCTCCGGGTCAGAGACATTGGGGTCATATTCCTTTGGCTCATATGATATTCCATCGCCATTCCCCCCTCTCCCCTCTCCCTTTCCCTTCCCCTACCTCCTTCCCTCCTCCCCTTCCTCCCACTTTCCCCCTTCTCCTCTCCTCTCTCTCCCACTTCTCCTCCCCCTCCCCTCTCACACGTCCATCTGTGTCCATTACCCTCGTGGTGCGCGCGTTGGGTCCCGGAGGAGGGAAGAGGGAGGAGGAGGGAGGAGGGAGGTGGGAGGAGGAGGGGAGAGGGGGGAGGGGGTAATTTTCACCCTTACGGCAGATCGTAAGAAGGTTGACGATCCTCGAACGGGTGTAGCTGTGGCCCGCGGGTGTTCCTCGAAGATGATTGGTTCCCGCCAGTGCTGTATGAAGTAGTTATCACACGCTGATTTTGGGACCAGATTTTCTCCCTCGTCTTGGCTTGCGTTTGGCGCCATCTGTTGGGGATCCAGTCTTGCTCTCTTTTTGTTGTTCTTGGTCATTATTTTTTCTTGGGTTGATTATTCCCGTATTTTGAGGGTATTAGAATTACAAATTTCGTAAAATTGAAGTAGCCTGGAGGACTGTGGATGGGGGGAGGGGGAGGGGGGAGGGGGGAGTTATGACTGTGGTGATTATAGTGTACCGAGGGCACGGGGAGGGTACGAGGAAGCATATGGATATAAATTAACATGTAACTGTTTGTACTGTTCTGAAACACTTTATCGTTAGGAGCCCTTTATGTTGTTTGCCTCTCCTTCGTTGTGAGTACTTTTCCCCAAATGATGTCGATAAACTTACTCTTTAATCAAATGTCATTCGTTATCTAAGACTGTCATGTCTCATACTCTCCTGACTGTATTCCTGTTCCAGCGTCTGTCATGTTCTCTTATTCGTATTAAAGTCACATTTGCATTCATTAGCGTCTGTTGGTCTTAACTGCGTAACAATATGACATGTATGTGTGTCCGAGATAGAGAAGCACTTGTATTATGGTAATGTACAGGCCACCTGGTACGAGGTTTTGGTTGAAAAATTTGTGTTTGTTTGTGCGTGTGCGTTTTCGTTTGCCTGTTCATGTACGTATACGTGCACGTGTACGTATATGTGTGAGTGTCTCGGTGTGTTTTTACGTGCGCCGGTCTCGCGTGTGTATCACGTGCGCGGACTCCTGACTTGCCTCACTTGGGCACTTGCCAAGTTTCTCATGTGTATGCTTTATTATTATTTTTTTTTGTATCTTTTATTGGGTGGAAGGAAAGACGGGAAAAGGGTTCGGTCAGATCATAGGCATTACCACATGGTACAACTCCTCCTGCCGGACCCAAACCCTTTCTGTGAAGCAGGTCGGGTTTTGAGGGTCATTCATTATTTCGTATGTACGTTTATTTTATTACATTTACGTTTGCTTTACAACTATATTGGATAAACCGTGATCAAGGTTAGCTATTATCATTATTAAAGCTGTGCGTGTTCCAGTGGCTATGATCTATATAACAACCCAGTTATGTCTATATTTGACACGGAGACAAATTATTCAGCGTTGAGGTCTCCATCATCCGTCTAATGAAGACATAGGCCTACGTATCCCTTAATATTTTCAGATGATTTAATGTCACTCATTGATCGTCATGTGCGGCGTGTATTTAAGGGAGCCTAAACTACAGGCCTTAATTATGGAGGACTTGAAGGGGCGGGGACAAAGATCGAGAATATTAATGATAGCGCCGTATGTCTTTTCAATTAGTGTTTCTTTTGTTTTTGTTGTTTTTTTTGTCACTGCTCTTGGGTCTCCCTCCCTTTGTCGTGTATCGGAGGGGAATGATTACTTAACGCCGCGTGCTTGATTTAGTTTATCTGCTTTTGTCTATATTTATAGGATATTAAGAATCAATATTTCGAAGAAAAAAAAGTTTACATATATTAGAATTCCGAGACATCGTCCTTTAAAGCTATTTTCTTAAAATTGTGAGACTGCAAACACTGTTCTTGACGTGCTGGTCGAGGTAAGAAATGGCAGCGGGGCATTAGCATTGGCCTGATCAGCATCCAAGGGCTGTCCTGGGATGATGGAAGGGCGGGAGGAGGAGCCAGGGCCGCAGCCTCGCATGTCCGCCCTGAGGGCCGAGCCACCTAGCACCACTTCACGCACATCGACGCCTCTTAGGGTCAGAGTCCCCCGGCGAGACATGCGATTCGCCGTCGTAGTGCACGCCCGCGCCGCTGGCTGGCTGGCAGGTGGATTGACCCTTGACCTTGGCGGGGTCTTCGGTTACGTGACCCTTACGCTAGAGTGCCGGAGGCTCCCCCCCCTCCCCCCTTCCCTCCCCTCCCCCCCCTAGGTAATTGGCCCCTCTTTCTCCCTCCGCAATTAGTACCCATGTATTCCAGCTTCATGTGCTTCTCTTGCGTCAGGGAGCTTTGTGCAGTCTGCAATTGCCGTTAAAACTAATGCACATGCAGTATTCTAAAATAATCATTATTCTAAAATCTTTGACTGTGACTTTGAAGGAAACAAGAATTAAATTCATGCGAATGTGTTTCCTTGCAAGTGGTGTGTTTGGCACAGTAGCCCACTACCGCCGCGATGCTTCCCCCCCCCCCCCTCTGGCTGCAGGCGTGGCGAAGGGACGCGACATTCGGCCATCGTCCTCCGGCACAGTAGTTGCTGCGAGCTCCCTGGGGGCGCCTTTGTGTCAGCCTCATCGCGACCTCACAGCAATGGTCGTAGGCATCCTAATGCTCATTGCCTTTACTTGGCGAATGCCCTACATAGGAGGCGAGGTGTAGGAAAATGGGTAGAATATCTGAACTGTTTTCAAAGTAGATAGAAGTGCATTTCTTAGGAGGTAGTATGCTAGCGTTTATTGATAATAGTACCATGTATTTTTTTCTTCATCTTCTGCCGTCCGCATCGTAGTTTATTTATATTTTAATTCGCTTGATTTACCTCGTTTTTATAAGGTTATTAAAGTTTGTATTTTTTTGTGCTCAGGTGGCGTGGGACACCGGCGACGCGTCCTGGTGCTGGCCCTGCCTGACCTGGTGGCAGACACGGAGGGCAGAGCCAGCGGGTCCTGCACGCCCCCGTCCTCCGTGCAGTCCCCAACGGAAGCCAAGGGGTCGCGGGTGTCGTTCAGCCACGCCGTCGGCAACACGACCGGCGGCGCCACCAGAATCCACCCCCGGCCAGCATGGAGCCGCCCTCGGGCCCTGTCTTGTGACGTCACGCTGGAAGTCGAGCTGGGCCAAGAGCTCAGGAGGATCGGCGACACGTTCCACCGGGCTCATGCCATGGTATGCACTTGCGACGATAATACTATTATGGGCAGAGTTCATGCGATTGCAATGTCAAGATGTTCATTACACATGTTGGCTGCCAAGCTAAACATCTATTTATAAGAATTCACATGAGTAGATTCACCATTTAAAAAGGATGATTATTCAGTGTAACTGAACATGAACGATTTATTGACATAATTTATATATATATATATATATATATATATATATATATATATATATATATATATATATATATATATAGAGAGAGAGAGAGAGAGAGAGAGAGAGAGAGAGAGAGAGAGAAACTTAAATCACCTGCATATAAGTATTGCAAATACATAACACTTACATATTTATTTACTTTTAGGCCATGAATGAGGAAGCCAGTGTCTGGAGTCGACTACGAAGGAGTTTCCGGAGCTCCACCTCCCGGTCGGCCGTTACGACATCGTAAGTCTCCGTCCGCCAAGTCACTATCAATCCACCATCAACTCACCAGTGAAGTGGAGGTTGAGGACTTTTGCGTTTAAGAAGAGAGAAAACATGGAAATATCATGAGGAAATATTACTTTTTTTGCTTAATTGTAAGTAGGTGACTGTTCTGTGACTGGACTGGGTGAAGTTCACTATTTACTCGTGCCTTATATACTGCATTGCATAATCAGTCCAAGAACCGTCCTTTGGTAATATGGAGTGGGGTTATCTAGCATACCCGTTGCAATATATGAAGTTTATGGTTTGTTGAAGGTAAAGTATCATGCACTTAATATTCTTAACAATCTGTCCTGAGATTGTTACATTTTTGGTAATACTTGTTATCTATTATTTAAATGAAGCTTACATTAATTAAACCTGTATAGCATTGCTCAAGATTTTTTCAGAAGTAAGAAGTTATAATGAATTAAGATGTGGTGCCATAACATTTACCCTTGAAAAGTTAGATGAATTTTGGAATAATGTAGAATTCTCATTCATTGTAACGCAAAGATAACGTTTATGTAAATGCATTCATGGGTGTTGTTAAAGAAATTGCTTGTTAATGAGCTGGTGCAAGTAATTGATTTTTCTGCTCATAAGCAATAAGAAAAACCCTCTTTGTGCCTTATAAGTAAGAAGTTAGAATCACAGACATGGACCAGAACTGCAGATATTGCTGCTATCCAAATCATAATCAATATGCAATATTTTTTAGCGAAGAACTTGAAAGCTAAACGGATTTTAGAACATTTGACATGGATTGACAATTTAAAAGAAATGTTTCTATAAACTAGTATGTTTTTGTTGCCAAAGGTATGCTAGTTAATAACCAGTATGTCCAGCAACTTCTAATTAATGTAAATACAGGGTATTGTTAGTGTATAGGAATAATGTCATTAGGTGTTACTGGAACATACGTGGTTATTATGTTTAAAGAAAATAATGATACTTTTGGTTTACTGTACAAAGTAAAATAAAACCAGCAATATGGATTTTCTGGAACCAGAATCCTTGCCAAAGTAAGGGTAACTTTATTTCAAATCATTACAATGTTAATCATTGTATTTGTAATACCAGTGAATTGACATTTGTTTACTGAAAAAAAGAAAGAAATAGTAATAGGTTGTAAGTTTTGTGATTATTGATCTCATTAGTTAATTTTTGTACATAGTACTTGTGCATTTGAAAAGAATGGAAATTTGTGCATTTCGAGAGTACATTCACTTGTCTCATTGTGAACTTTACATTAGAGAAAAACTTTTGGGTGTTGGATGTATTTTCTGGCTGTAAACTGCAGGTGGACTTTGTTGGGTTGGATTTTAAAAGCAAAGATATCAGAGCAAGCTAGATTTTCTTCAATGCGTAGAATTATATTGATATTTTTACAACTATATGTTTTATTTAGGAGCATCGGTGGTGTTGAGTGTCCAAGGTAGAGAGAGAAAAAAACAACTTTTTATTTATGATCTAAAGAAATTCAGATTATTTGTCAATAGTTTTGGAAATGTTTCCAGAATGAATTCTACAAGTAATAGGAAAATATGTCAAGTATAATGTTCAGTTTGTGAATCTTTTAAGAAGAAAAGAAATTATATGTAAATATATTCATCCCTTTTATTTAACAAAAAAGAATTGAAAGTCAGACAGGATCTATGTTTTCATTGTAATTTTTACCTAAGAATATAATGCCCTTAAAGTAGTGTATTTTATAAATATGATTTTCTGGGTTCGATAAGATTAGAGAGATCGTTATTATCATTTATAATTATATGTAAATAATAGATTCCCTTCTAACATACTTTCTCCTAGACTGGAGAATACGGACCTCACATTCCATGCTCAGATGTAAAGTGATATATATGATATTGTACATATTTTGTAACGGTTTTCCCTCAGTGTGAAATTAAAAGAAATTTGTCTGTATATACTCACGGTGCTCTTGAAAGATTTGCATTGTATTTCACGTATGATGGAAAGTTCTGCAGAAGAGAGTAAATTACAATGATGTGAATTTTTTGAAGATGACAACCATAATGAAGACATAAAGGATGCTGGATAGTAAATTGGTCATTGATAAATACAGATAACCATCTCTGTGTTCATTTAATTAACTAGGTTTGTGCTCAACTAGGTTTGGAATTATTATCAATATATCAATGTAAGTTAACAGTGAATATTGTGAATGTGTTGTATGCTAAGTAACTGTTTTCACAGCCTTATATGTGATGTATTATCCACTGCCAGCATTGCTCACATCTAAGTGATTCAGTCAATTCACATGGTGTTATTATCGTGCTTTTGAGTCTTTGATTGATAATTAAGTGGTTGAGTGAGCAAATTTGTTCCATAGAAGACACCTTAATATCTATTTGCATTCAATATTTTTAGCTCTCCATCTTTTCCTCCCTCTCTTGTTTTATCTTCCTTCTATCACATCTGCTATCATCTCTCTCTCTCTCTCTCTCTCTCTCTCTCTCTCTCTCTCTCTCTCTCTCTCTCTCTCTCTCTCTCTCTCTCTCTCTCTCTCTCTCTCTCTCTCTCTCTCTCTCTCTCTCTCTCTCTCTCTCTTTTCTTTTTCTTTCTTTCTTTCTTCCCTTATCCTCATTCCTCTCCCTCAATCCTTTCTTTCCATCTTCTTCCTCCCTCCTTTTCTTTTCAGTACCTTCTTGTCCTCTTCCTCTCCATCTTTCTGTCTATTTATCTCTCCCTCCCTCCCTCCCTCCAACTTACAACAGTGCTCATAGAGTGTGTATGCATGTTCATTAGACAAAGTGAGATTGGGTGCTGAAGGAATGAAAAAATGCAGGTGGATAGTATTTTAAATGTGTCCCAAGAATTAAGGCTTCAGGACTCTGTGCATAGAGTCCTGAATCCTTAATGTATTATAACATGTATATATCAAAATCAAGGTTGGGCTGAATGAATATGAAGAATTCTTCAAATGTTATTTACCATCTGAGGACAGTGGCTCTTGCTGCAGGAAACCCTCAGATTTTCTTTTAGATGTTGAAAGGATTATATTTGCGACTTCATGTTTTTCTTCTCTAGTTCTATACTTTCTTTCTGAACAGAACTTGTACCAATAGACACGTTCAAGTATTGGCATTTACTTCTCTCTTTTTCTTTTTTTTTTAATGAAAAATAGTTATTGTACTTTAAGTTTCAGCATTTTATGTCTTTCAGGAAACTGTGATTTTTCATAAGGAAGGTCTTTCGCAGAGAGCCAAAGTTATTTGTTCACTGTTATTTACAACCATATATATTTTCTACATTTGCTATAATAAAGCTACATGAAATAACCTATATCGATGTCTGAAATAATCCTCTCAAAATTAAATCTCGTGAATTACACCTTTGAAAAATGTTAGGCCTGTTGTCATATAATAATACATATATTAACTCATCTGAAGGAAGTTAAAGATGAGCCTATTATTGTGAATACTAGCATATTATTATAAGAGAAAAGCATACACACTTCATGGGAAGATGATCTCTTCAATTACTCAGTAGTTTTAAAGTGCAAGTTACTGCAATAATGTAGAAATGATGAATTTTCCTAATGCTTATGATGAAAGTGAAAGTCTGCAACAGAGGATTGGGCTTCAAAAGACAGCCCACTCTAACCTACTGCATTGAATATGAAATCTTTATCTTTTCCCTGAGTGTATGAAATGTATGATGTTTCAGTGTTCTCAGATTTGCCTTTTTTTATGATCAGTCTTGTATTTACTTTTAGCATGACTAGTTTTAGCATTATTGTAATACAGCATTATATTCTGGCATGAATCGTGAGTAAATTATGCAGGAATGGGAACGAAGAGAGAGATGGAGGTGGGGATGGAAACAGTGCTCTCTCAGCTGAGTAGTTCAGTGCCATCTCAAGCATCATATGGCTTGCAGTGTTGCCTTCAAACACTGCCTGGATTTACCTTCCGATTTCAGTACAAGTTGCTGGTCCTTCACCTAGCAGGAAAAAACATAACAGGCCAGATGTGTGGGCACAAAATGATAGCAAAAGGGGAATGTGTTTTTTCAAATTATCCCCTTTGGAGAAATATGTGGATTTTGATGTATCTTTCAAAATGCCACTACCTATTTTCCCGACAGAATATACTTAAAAAACATTCAATAGTCTCAAAACTTGCTTTTTGAAAGTCATTCAGTTTCAACTTCATTCTTATCTTTTATATTATGTGAATAGGATCCTGAAATTTCTTTGGTACAGCTTACAGTTTACACATGTACCTAAGACTTCTGGCAAATGCAGATGGACAGTGGCAGCATCTCATAACTACATGCCAATTCTGAGTGAGTAAGTGTGCAAAAGAATGGGTGAGGGAATTAGGGTGTGTGTTTGTGTATAAGTGAGAGAGAGAGGCTGTTTAACTGATTTATGACTCCTTAACCCAATCCCAACGGGCCCGGTGAGAAGTGGCAACCCCCTATGCCGGGCCTACGCAATATTGCATCAAGAATGTCACACTGGTGTGTCGCCCCGTCATCAGGCATTTAGCCATGTCAAACGGGTGTGACACACTGTCATCATTGGGTTAAATCATACACAAGATACTTCTTAGGTGGTGAAGGAAAATAAGCTGCAGATAGGAGATGGATCAGCAATTTTCATAAGGAACTACTGTAAGAAAACAATGAATTACAACTATATTTTATTTTCAATTTTACACAGGGGATTACATCTACAGCAAACAAATACAAAGTACTGAAACCTGCTAAATTCTAAATAAGCAGTTTATATTTAGTCAGTAAAAAATCTATAGTTTACAAATAACTCAATATATTTCAGATTCCACTAATCCTAATAAATACCCCATAAAAGGGAATATAAAAAAAAAAAAAAACAATAAAAAATATGATGCACTTTGGCAAAACAAGAGAAAAAAATTAAGGGGGAGAAAACTCTTTACAAAATATAAAACAAAGAAGAAAAAATAATATATAGAAAGAAAATTACACAGGAAAAATCACCATATTCAATACCGGCACCAAATGCAAATGACTTACAAACTTAAATCCACATCTTGAAAGAATTTTAAAAGAAGAAGAAGAAGAAGAAGAAGAAGAAGAAGAAAAACATGATTCATAAACCATACTGGTTATTCCTCTCACTCTCCACGCACCTTACCATATAAGAGTTATGTGAAGCCATGACACCTGCTCAGAAGAGGGTGTGCATAAATTCAGGTCATTTTGATTACAATACAAAATACAACAGATGGAAAGACAGTGGAAGAAGAAAGCGAGAGTAATAAACAGAAAAAGAAAAGCCATGAAAAAAAAAAAAAAAAGTATTTAAAAAAAAAGGAAAACAAACCTAACAAAGGGACAGAGATCAAAAGAAAAAGGAGGAGGCAGGAAAAAAAAAAAAAAAAAAAAAAAAAAGAAAAAAAAAAAAAAAAAAATGCATCCCTGCACTCTAAAGCTGATCTAAATCTATTTAGAATGCGCCTTTGGGAGTTTCACGAGGAAGGTGTGGTCCGAGGCGGGAGGATGAGACCTGTTGAAGAGAGCCTGCCGTATGGTTGAGAGGTCAGGTGCTACCTGCTCCTCCTTCCTCGAGCTTTTAAGGCCCGGCAGTCCTGCGGTGCCTCTGCCACTCGTCAGCAGACTGCTGCCACTGCGGAAAAGAAGCGAACGGACTGAGCATCAACATGAAATAACGGATAATAATTAAGAATAATGATAGTAAATATGCAACTGATAATCATTATCTTCACCACAATAAAAATAATGATAATAATAATAATAATAAAAAAATCAATATACATATGCAAATAATTCAAAATTCATTAATTATAAAGAAAACAATATTTCACTTTGTCAACTATACGGATCATGATTATGATAAAAATAAAAATAAAAATAAACATCAGCATGCACTGATATAACCAATATTACAGAAGCGATGATATTAATGAAATATCAAAATAGTCGTATGAAATAAAAATAATAAATACATTAATACCAAATCACAAAAATAGGAATAATAAAAGGAAAAAAAGTGTTTCCAAACACAATGCACTATAGCTTATTCTACAGGTAAGTTAATGAGAAGACAACAAGCAAGTTACTTCAATACAAATGAGAATTTTCACTGATGATGCAAAACATCTACAGTATTTAGCAATGTAAACAGATACCAGTACAATTATCAACCATGCAATTATAACTGACAAATGAATTCTAGTACTGTGACTCAAGTCATTAATTAGTGCTTGAATGGAGACCAATAGAACAGTTTTAACGTTAAGGATATTCTGATATTCTTCAATTTACTTTTTTTTTTTTAAACCAAGGGCAATAATGCCATATTCATACAAAGGTCAACAAGTGAAAAAAAAGGTCAACTTACACGACTTACTCTCACACATAGTAACCCGTGCGCCCTCTACCGTCCCATGAAAAAGAAAAACAAAATTAGACGTCTAAGAATCTACTACTTCGCTCGCTCGTGACGTGATCAGTGCAGCCTTCCTAACAAACAAATGACCAGAAAGAAAAAAAATAAATAAATAAAAATAAAAATAAATAACCAAAAATTTAATAATCGTGACAAATTCAACATATGTACATATACATGAATATGAATATGTATATATATGTTTTGTTTTATTTCTCTTAAAGAAACTGAGAGGTAGTTTGAAGGTATGATAGATAAATTAGTATCACAAAAGGCAAAGGGAATCATCTGGCTGAGAAACCCATCTACCCTGAAAATGGACGACTATCAGCATACATATTCAGTTTGTGAGTGTGTGTGTGTAGGGAGGGGGGAGAGAAAGGAAGAAAGAGGGAGAGAGAGAGAGGGGGGGAGGGGGAGAAAGGGAGGGGAGGGGAGGGGAGGGGAGGGGAGGGGACAGAAGAGGAGAGGAGAGAAAAGAGAGAGAGACTAATAAGTAGATAAATAAAGAGAGAGAGAGAAAGAGAGTGAAAGAGAGAAAGGGAGGGGAGAGGAGAGGAGGGGAGGAGGGGAGAGGAGAGGAGAGAGAAAAGAGAGAGAGATTAATAAGTAGATATTAATAAGTAGATAGATAGATAGATAGAGAGTGAGAGAGAAGGGAGAGAGGGAGAGAGAGAGGGGGAGAGTGGAGAGAGAGCGGAGAGAGAGCGGAGAGAGAGCGGAGAGAGAGCGGAGAGAGAGCGGAGAGAGAGCGGAGAGAGAGCGGAGAGAGAGAGGAGAGAGAGAGGGAGGGAGAGAGGGAGAGAGAGAGAGAGAGAGAGAGAGAGAGAGAGAGAGAGAGAGAGAGAGAGAGAGAGAGAGAGAGAGAGAGAGAGAGAGAGAGAGAGAGAGAGAGAGAGAGGGAGAGAGGGGAGTGTGAATAAGTGAGTGTGATTGTTATATTTAATGAAGTCACAGTAATCTAATTACAGGTGCATGTTTTAGCCTAGGAACATCCCCTGAGTGACAAGTGACACGGCTCGGGAAAATTGCACGAACTAGATCACAACATTAGTATCAAAATGGACGGCCAATAATCAATCAAGAATGATTTCTCCAGTTCTCTATCCTAAACAAAATGAATACAGTTATTATTACCCTTGGCCTTGACATGAAAGTGAAAACAATCTAGTTGAGGTCAACGAGAATAATCTTCTATAACACGGGCTAAGAGTGATGGTATCTGGGCAGTGTCGAGCATGCTGTTGAGCGCATCATAACTCGTGTCGAGAGGAAAGTTTACGCTACTTGACAACTACATGGTGCATTGGAAGTAATGTCAATATTGCTTTGGAATCCAGGATCATACTCCATAAAGATCTACTGGATGCATTTCCAAACGTACAATATACAAATATACAAATTCTTGTGCCACTCAATGCATATGATTTCAGGGAAAATATTTTCTGAATGCTACCCATTGAAATATTGCATTGCAGGAGAGAGAGAGAGAGAGAGAGAAAAAAAAAATGGAGAAAAAATATACATGGGTTGAAAATATGAACAAGACATCATTCGTTACATATCATGTTCTTATATATATCATCTGGATACTCAATACAGAAAGCAACTACAAGAAGCTAAAGGAAACCAATATTGTTTATTTGTTATTAATATTTCTCTATTTTCCTTACCTAATCTTATACAATGTATCAGAGATTAAAAGAGGTAAAGTACTTTACTATATATCTGTAAACAGATATTCAGAGTGGAAATAAATATTTGATCTTTCAAAGCTTAGAGAAATATCTACTTCAAAATACTAAAAGATTTTACTCATACAATATTATTTGAACCATCACTCTAAATGAATATCTTTGCATCAAATAATTTTTAAAAATCTCTTTAGATAAACTACTTTCCATACAGACCTATGTGCTTGAAGTGTGAATGCGTGCATCCAATAACACCGTATGTGCATTCTTTTGATACTTGCAATACTTACAATATATATACAATAACTCAATTTTTGGATACATACTTTCCACTTTATCAAATAATTTGGGCTTAGTGTTTTATTTCTTATTATCTTATTTCAGATTTACTTTTTGTCTGGGGGACTATTTCATAAATATTTCTTTCCTGTGGGGAAAGTTCCCCTGAAGGGTTAATCTACCAATTAAAATGATCTAATATGACTTTGGACAAAAGTTGTTGCAGGTCCAAGCTTATCACAAACCACAAACCATCCTAACAGTTAGTGAACGAACTATGGGGATGATGACACTGAATATGCATAAAGTTTAGCTCTCTTTTGAGTGTTTGGAAAATGTGAATCCTAAGCCAAAGTAACCGCATGACAGAGTAAAGCAGTGTGACAGATAGGGTGAGGGAAGGAGGAATGTACCTAGGCTGCATTGTTTTTCGTTTTTTTTTCTTTTCCAGTATGGCTCAAAGTTCTCATTATTCATTTTATATTACATGACCTTTTATAACTGATGATACATAGCTCAAAGAGCTAATAAATGTCTGTAGTGTGTTATTTTACAGTCAAAGACAAATTGCATGCATCATGCACAGGATCTGCCATCACCTTACCTTGCAGCTTTTAAAACAGATTTGGTTTGCGTTCTGGGATTTGCAGGAATTGGTGGTGGGGGTGGTGCTGATAGTGAAGAGGACTTCTTATTAACAACAGTTACACTCATAGGCTGTCCATCCAACTGCCTGTTGTTGAATACCTCAACTGATCTGTAAGAGAAGAGGAAAATAATGAATCTGAAAACCGTGGTCCAGCATGTTGTCAAGACGAATATCAAACTATCTTTGCAACGAGTGATTCGGCAGTGTCACTAGGGATCTCACATACCTGAAAGCATCCTCCTCATTCAAAAAGACTGCTTCAGCGATGCCTTCTGTCACTATCCGAGCGGATATGATTGGTCCAATGGTCCCAAATAGCTCCTCCATGTCTTCAACACTCACACAGTGATGGAGATTAGTTACCAATACCTGAGAAGTAAATGTGATATAAGAGTTTCGGGATGAAAATTACATGGTTACTTATCTTACTGTAAAAATAAATTACTCGTGTTAATTTACAAAATAAAATTGAGTCCATTATAAAGTTTTTCAATATACCTTGAATCCCTGAGGGGCGCTTGACCTTTGAGGTTGATCAAGGCGTGCCATTAAACCAGATGACAAGGGAGCCATCTTCTTTGGGCGAGTGACGGTTTCCATTTCTTCATCGTCATACACCGGCCTGCATTAATAAAGTTTGGTTACTGCCACATTGGTTCTGAATATTCAATAATTCTAACTTGAATACTAACAAATCAAACACCATTTTGTTATCATCATTACTCCTCCCCTCTACCATATGACTATTCAACAAGTCCTTCCATACCTTTTCTTGGCAGGAGACCTGGTTGCTAATCTAACAGGCACTCGAGGAGGTGGAGCTCTTGTGGCTGTAACCCTTGTTGCAGGGGCCCTTGCTGCTGGCCTTCTTGCAGGCAACCTGGGGGGTGACTCCCATCCATCACTGTGCTGTGGACTTGGCTCCTAATCATGGGCAAATACAAGTTAGTTGAGGTACTTAGAAGTGAGATATGAGAAAGAAGGAATAATTTGCAAGAAAACACAAGAACACTGTAATTAAGCTCTAGTGAACGAGGAGTCACTTCTTATTTCCATAATAATGTGTCTATCATTACTGCCTTTGCTGCCTGTTATTGTGCAACTTACTGAAAGAGCTAATAAAGCCATCTCATTAGTCTTACCCTGAAATTATTTGCTGTAGTTATTTTTAGGCGAGTTGGTCTTATCTCTTCCATCTCTGGAGACTTTCTGGAACGGTACAGTCTCTGTTCGGGGGAACGAGCTCGCATCATGGCATCTGAACGCATCCCCCCCATACTGTAGGTTTGTGAACCTGCCGAAGACAGCCCCATAAATCGGAATGGAGGATTCCTGGCCGTCAGCTTCACTGGGGGTTCCCTCAACTCTTGTTGTCTATACAAAAAAACATGGGGAAAATTAGTGCTCATTCTAAACTAAAAATAATTGCCCTGACATAGTATATACAATCATAAAAGCATAGCCAATCCTCTTTATAAACACAAAATTAAACACATATAAACCCCTTTCTTCAATGACTAAACTGTTCTGTGCTACTGGGCACTTTGCCAGGACTTTTCTAGTTCTTTAATTTACATTATATGTTCTCCAACTCCACTATATAACTAAAATATACTTTAAATACAAGTAAAAAATTTAACCTTGAAGATGCTTACAAAAATGCTTTTAGAAAAATCAAAAGACACCAATCTGACTTTTAAGGAGTAAAGCTTGTAGTAAATATCTGTATAAATGTATACAAAAATACAGACATGATACAAGAACACTACTTTTCCAGAGAAAATGATAACTGAAATAAAAAATGTTTGCTAATGTATACTTTCCTTTGACCCATCTGTAGTGAAGGTGGAAGCTGTTTTCTGGTTTCATGGGCATGTTTAAATGCCCGGATTAGTTTGTTTGTTAGTTAGTGAATGTGAATGAATGATTGTGTGAGTATCTCAACCACCTTGAGTAAAAATGTAAATAAATCATGCCCTTGGACCTCTGGACTTTGTTGACAACATACTCTCCGGTGAGGGTTGCATCGTACACTTTAGTCTGCCAAGGAGTTAAACCATTTACAAATAGGTTTCCCAATATAGGGCCAACTTACCTTGCTACTTGCTGATAGGATGGATTATAAAAGTCAGCTTTGTCATTCTTGATTGTCACAACATGTGGGTTATTAGGCAGTGGATGATAACGATCACCGTCACGAGTTCTTGTGACGGATTGCGGTCGGCCGTTTGAAGGTATTTGCCTCTGCAGCCCTTTTGAGAAGTTGGTAGCCGTTGGCTTCCCTTTCACTATGACGTCCCCTTTGCCGAAGCCATCACCGCCAGACACGGTGCGGATCAGTGATGTTCCTTGCATGCGGGTCTGTCCACCCAAATCTGCAAATATAGATACATACTATTAGCGTAACAAGAAAGCAGTTTCTAGTAAATCAACAGGCCAGGACATTTCACATGAAACTAAGTTTTTTATCAACCTGCTCCATCTTCTGATATTGATCAAATTTTTCAAGACTTCTTTTCTAGCATTGTCTTTTTCTTCTGGATATGGCATAAAACGAAGAAAAGAGCAGAACAACATAAATAATAATAAAAAACAATGATGGTCATAACAAAAGTTCAAAAATGTCCACTTACAAGAGGGAAAATTCTCATTCCTCGTGTTCTCGTCCATTAGTCTGGGGGGCTTCCGTATGACAGGATTCTGAAAAAGAAAGTCATGATGTTGAAAAGATGTGTTCGTTTAACACAAACTCAATGCTTGTAAAATCTTCAAAATGAAGCTACTGTGATACTGGCATTACAATTTGCCTTTTGAGTAAAACCAATCATACATATTTTACAAACTGTACACAGTATTTTCCATTCTATTCTGACCTCTTAAGATGATCACAGAGAAAATAACTGTTCTGAGAGTTCAGATTATTGCAGAGTTTGGAATAAACAAAAGCATAGTAATATCATTGTAAATATATACCTTCTGTGGTGCATTGGAGAACTTCCTGTTCTTGTTAATCTTGTCTCGTGCATCACCCTGTTTTGCAATTTCAGCGAGGCGATCCCGTGCATCTCTGAATCGAAGACGTTTTTTCTGGATGATCTTGTTTCTAGCATCACCTATTACCTGAAAATACACAAGATAGGTTCACCTCACAGTTTCATTTTTAGTACTGTGACATCTAACTAGATATCTTCTGAGTGTAACAACTAGGTATTCACATAACCCACATGTACAGTGTCAATATCTTGAAAAAAAAGAAAGAAAGAAGAAGAAAAAAGAGCAAATAGAAAGATAATGAGGAGGCAAAGGAGGAGGATGAAGATTTAGAAGAAAGAAAAAAAGAAAGAAAGAAAGGAAGTGAAGGAAGGAAAAAAACAAACAAATAAATAAAATAAAGTGATAACAAAGAGTAAAATAAAATCAAAGTTAGATCTGTGATGGCAAGGAAAAATAAAGGAGTACAGAGTTTACAATAATTAAAAAAAATAGAAATACCAATAAATAAAATAAAGAAAAAAGAACCAGGTCTCTGATATAAAGGTTACATAACTTGACACTAGCTACAGCTAAGTCTTGGCTGATATGCATGTGTGTCATAACAGTAAAACTTGAGCACTCAGCCAGCTTATAAGAATGCAACTTAAAATGCAGTAGCAAAACAAGAGATTGAGGCACATTGCTACATGGATTGAGAAATGGGCAGCTATGCAAAATACTTGAGAGATTCCACTGAACAACTTACAAGGATTTGCAATAAAATACTGGCTCCTGAAATGGGGAAATGATTAAAGCTCATTGCATGAAAGCTACCTACCCCCTGTGTTGGTGGTCCGATGATTTGATTTGGGCGTCCTTTGATGAGCCGCCCTCTTCCCAGTCCCCCTCCCACGTCCTTCACTATGTTTCTGAAAGAAAATAATATTATAATCAATCTACATGTCCTGCCTCAATGGATAGTACAACCAAAAGTCTAGTTGTAATCTTTCCTTACACATTATTAATGAAAAGCTCACACTACTTTGCTTTACTCCGAGGAGTTACAATAAATAAACAAATAAACATAAACATATGCATAAATGAAGAAATACAACTGCAGGAAAAACTCTTGAGGTTTCAGGCCACCTCTTGCTTTTTCTTCAAGTAAGAACATTATATACTGAATGTTTTCCTGTCTTTTCTAGCATTAATATCAAAAGAGGAGTGAATTGTAAACTTAACTAAAAGACTGAATTTTCATGTTACTCTTGCCGCTTCACTTAATAAAAAGGACTGCTTGCATGCTAGACAACTCATGAAAATGAAAAAAGATTGGTGTCAAGACACTTGCTATATGTCCATCTTTTTTGGGAAAAGCCTAAATAGATGATTGCAGGTAAGGTGTACAAATGCCAAAAATCAGGTGTGAAGTATGCAAAAACATTCTGAATTTATGAGGGCAAATTACTAGTGTGTGCACTAAGAGCATTTTTTAGGGGCTACAAGAGTTGCCAGTTACCCAAACAGTCAGTCTCATGTCTTTTGTATATGTATATGTATCATAATTATTTGGTGTGCAAATTTTTCCACAGATAAGTAATTACATTGGTTTCAACCTGGCTCGATGGTAGATGGAGGGGGTAGTAGCTCTCCCTCCATCTGATGATGCCTAATCAATGTTATTGTGGTAAATCAAAGACTCCATTTCTCTCAAATATGTTATGCTGGATTAACTGCAGTGTTGTTGGAAGACCATATAATTATCAAATGCTGTTGTTTTGTGGGGACAGTGGGCCAACATTAACCTCATAACATACCATGACGTACTTCTATGGGAGAAGCAGAGAAGCAGATCAAAAAGATTACAGGGGTCACAAAAGTGGAGCTTTCTCCCTGCTCTATACTGAATGATCTGAATCTAAATCCCATGAAACATTTCAGTGAAGTAATTAAACCAGGTAGTGCCCCCAGAATGGCCCTAATGTGAGCTACTAGCAAGTATCATGGTAGAAATTACACCAAGTAGCAAAGTAACCAGCACTGAACCACAATGTAACTTGAATGAAACACTGCACTGAAACACTACATTAGATTTAGAAAACTATAGGGCACTTCAACACCTTAAACAGTTGTGTGAATTAGTTTCTCCTACCCTAACTGAAAAAGTCTTGGCCTGTAATTTTTGCCAATAACTGTACTATCGTGACAAATAGAATTACTTTTAAATGGAGGTTCTTTGTGCACTCTAGAAAAGACAGTATTTAGTCATTAATTAGCTTAACATTTGCATCATTTTTCCAGAGAAAAAAGTCATCTTTCAATGTATTTTGACATGCTTTAATTCCTTAACGACAGATGACATGATGTTCACATTGTGTGCTGCATGAGTGACTTAATATAACTTTTTGTTGAGCTTTCCTGACAGCTGACATGAATGTGACATCCTGGCATTTTTTTTAGTCTTCCCTGCTCAGTGACATGACTTTGGTGTCATGATATACATGTACATATATAATTAGAGAGAGAGGGGAGGAAAAAGAAGAGGAGGGAGGGAGGGAGGGAGGGAGGGAGGGAGGGAGGGAGGGAGGGAGAGGAGGTGGAGGAGGAAGAGGAGGAAGAGGATGTGGAGGAGGAGGAAGAAGAGAAAGAAGAGAAGGAATAGGGGATAAACAATATCACATGCCCTCCAACATAAATACATGATTACAGAGTTTTACCAGTTCCCTTTATCCTAACAATATTGAGGGATATAAGGTCCATAAGGTTTGAAAGGTGTCAGTCAATATAATGGAGATATTGTAGGTGAAAAACCTAAAGAGCATTATTATTTTTTGAAGAAATTAAAAGAAATGGACAGGAGTACAATCCTACAAAAAATACATTTTATTATTTAAAGTCTAAAGCAGCACATGTCATACTTTGTGTATATGGGCCCATAACATCAGTTGCAAACAATCTTTCTTGCGAATGAAATGTCATGAGTGTGAAAGAGTCATTCTAGTGCTGTATGGTATATTTCATGTAAACAAACCCCTCCATCCATCTTTTATGTCACCTATAACCTATCCCCACACCAAGGTATAGTTTCCTTGTGTCACATAATTTTTTTTTTTTACTATTTATAGATCTAAATAAACAATTTATATATAAAAAGAAATGTATAAACAATGCGGCAAAATTCCTAATTATATTATAGTCCACTCCCCTGGAGGTCCAGGTGAATTGCATAGTTATATGGCAATAAATAGAGACCATACGGGTTCAGGAGGCAGTGCCACCTGGCCAGAGTGGTTTAAGCAGACTTTGCTGTATCACCACAGGGTTTGCCGAATGTTGGAAAGTATATCCTTAGACTTCTTAAAGCTTGGCTTCAGTCTATATGTTCTTATCAATGGTAGACACATTTGTGGAGTTTCTTTGGCCAATTTAAACATTTAGTGTTGTTTTTAGCCTGTTTTACCCCATAATTTCCCAATTGTATGTAATGTCCTCCCCTAAAATCAAGACTAATTAACCCATTGGTCGCGGTATTAAAAAAAGGTCTGTGCAGTAGGATAGCTGAATTACATGTCTGGCATGGTGCCATCCGCGTCTATCACCGACTCTGCCTTTGCACCAAATCATGCCATCCGCTGCTAATGGGTTAATTCCTGAACTTGTACTTTGCAATGGAAAACTACAGCAGATTCATGTGATAAAAATAATAACTCATTGCAGATTTAAATGTAATTTGGAAGATCTAATAGCTATGGGACTAAAGATTTACCCATCTACCCATCATTCTGCAAAAGTAAATATACATATCACAAATCAACACTAACCCCTCCATACAATCAATGAAGAGAGTAAAACGAAGAATAATTTTTTTCTGGATCCTAACTTTTAGATTTTAAGTCTTTCTTAAACAGTCTCTTGTTACAACTCGCCTAACGTAAAATACACAGACCTTCTGCAACATTGCAAGCCAAATAATGGATCATACATGATATCAATGAAAACCCCAAACTACGGTTGGACGCACCTGACATGGACACTGTTATATGTAGCATTTCCTCTTCAATATAGAAGCGATGAGATAAGTTCCGATTCCAGAATAGCCCAATCGCTAGATATAAACTTTAGAATCTAAGAACTAAAAAGGAGAGATCGTTTCCAGGGGTTGGGAGTTGCCAGATAAATCTATAAAAAATAAGGCCCTAAACCTAAATAAACACCATATAAAT
This sequence comes from Penaeus japonicus, assembly GCA_017312705.2. Lineage (NCBI taxonomy): Eukaryota > Metazoa > Arthropoda > Malacostraca > Decapoda > Penaeidae > Penaeus > Penaeus japonicus. The sequence continues at coordinate 79,534 of BOPN01004606.1, forward strand.
TTCCTGGAAATGTTTCCTTATTTATCATGTACTAGAGAGAAGCTTCAATATATCACCTATTGCCTGGTTTATTCCCTGGGCGGATGTTTCTCTGCTTGATGATATCGTCGAGACTAAGCTGCGAGTCGGCCATGTTTGTTTGTCATCGAGGTCAAGCGAGAGAATAAGTCGGTATCCCTGTACTGTTCCTCTCCCAATAAATCATCAATGATATGAAAATAGTAAGAAAAACTTATAAAACATATAAGGCTCAAGCTAAAATGTAGATATTATAGCTTTGTATTTTTGAAATGAAGTAATGAGTATGGTTAGATTTTCATTTTATTGTTGTTTGTTGTCATCGCGACATCGGGTTCAAACGAAAGACTGAAATCTTTCTGTTAATCTTAGTAAATCTATTTTTAAAAATAGAACTAAAGAACATTTACAATTAATAATAAAACCGAATTGGTAACGCTAAATATTTT
>BOPN01004606.1:90000-100000 GCA_017312705.2 Penaeus japonicus
TTCTATATAGTTCTCTGACACCTCTTCACGGGACTACTCACCCTCCTCCTGTTTCTTGAGGTCCCGTTGCTTGATTAGCTTGGTCTCCAAGGCTCTCTTAGGTTTGCTATATGCTTTGCTAGGGTTCAGGTTGGTCATATTATATGGGTGAATTATCAGGACTGCTTTATATAATGGGGCATATAAAGAGGAAAAAGCATATAGCTATACTGTATATAAAACATGAGAAAACAAGTGTATGCATTCCTGCATATATATATTATTGTGCACTCACAAAACACATTTATTACAGGTACATATTCATGTGCATGTCTAGATCCCAAAAGTTTAGCAATATGAATACAGAAGAGTACACCATTTACATGAAATATTACAATGAAATAGATTAATGCAGAATTACCAGTTTTTGATATAGGTATTGCATACACATTGGTCTTGGCATCCAAAGGGACAGATTAGATATATTTTCAAAATATATAGAAAGCATTTTTGTGGACTTGACATACATATTTGTATATACATAAATATATACATATGCACATGCACATTGCATTACACATATGTACATCACTCAAACACACAAACACACACACACACACACACACACACACACACACACACACACACACACACACACACACACACACACACACACACACACACACACATATCACACACCCTCTGCCATACGCCCATACACCTACACCCATACATCCACACCAACACACCCACACCCATATATCCACACACCTGCACACCCTTCCACATACTCATACCCACAGAGTGTACATGGGTGTTTATCTATATTGATAGAGATATAGCTATAATGATACATATATCCACTGTGTATATGTACAGTTGACAAATTCACATTGTCTCTGAATCCCTGGTAATTTTGTAAAAGGTGTGATGAATGATAGCAGAGGCTTGCGTAAATTTACATTATTGTTATACTATAATAATGATAATAATAATGATATATATATATATATATATATATATATGCTAGTTATTATCAACATGAAACATTCCTATCGAGTATTATACAAATTGTTATTTAGATTAATGTTTCTTACTTGTTCATAATACAGTATTAATCGATACAATACAACACTCCAACAAAATAGGTTAAGAGAGATTATAAAAATCATAAATAATTTATCCGTGACACTGCTAGCTTTATCCTCTTCTATCATGTAGGCAATTTCTTTGTACATTGGACCCATAAAAAAATTTACATTGTCATTAAAGTCTGAAAGGATTGTCTTATTATTATTACTTTGTTTCTGTTCTTGTGGTACATTTAACGTTTCTTTTGCGTTACTGGTATCCATTGAATATAAATATATAAATATAAATATATGTATACATATATATACATGTAAAATGGATTAATATATCTATTTCAATTGTTTGTCAAATATTACACATTTAATAGATTTGAATAATACAAATCTTTATTTATATATATATATATATATATATATATATTTGTTTATATGAAAAAGTAGAAACTAAAACTTATACATAACAATAAATTATTGTTGTATTCATGTTCATACATATATATTAAAAAAAACAAATACATTATGACAGACAAGACAAAAGCTTTAAAAGCAAATACAGACAATGATGTAGATATTATATTAACCGATAAAGATAAAGAGAAGTTAAATAGAACATATTCCATTGATGATGTTACACATCATAAAGATACTTCTTATTCATCTCTAAACAAATATAATGAATATGAAAATGTATATCTTGATGCAAGAGAAAAAGAAAAGAAAATGGACAATAAAATTATAAGCAATAACCTTGTACACAAAGAGGAGAATCTAACAAAAGAAGAAAATGTATCATTGAACACTAGTGATACAAATAGTACTACCATTAATAATAATAGTAATATTAATAATGATGTACATAAAAATGTGACATTTCTCAATACCAATACCCCTGACCCTGTAATGTTAAACAATGCAACGAGTAATGTGAATGTTGACAATGAAAAAAAATTAAAGAAACTGCATCTCATCGATATTGTCAAGATGGCATATATCCAAAAGAAAAATAAGGATAAGGATAATATGAAAAAGGGTCAGAATACTACCATATTAATAATAATATATATATAATATATACTTCATAATAATAATAACTTAATATATCTGTATATATATAATATATCATACGTAATAATAATATACATATATATATACATATATATACATATATCTCTATGTATTGTGTATTATCTTCTTGCTCAACAGCAATAATAACAACAACATATGTATAACAATATAATATAATAATAATAATATATATATATATATAATAATAATAATATATATATATATATATATATATATATATATATATATATATATATATATATATGTATATATGTGTACATATATATATATATATATATATATATATATATATATATATATATATGTGTGTGTATATATATATATATATATTAACAACTCGTGTGACCAATAAGTTTTCCCATTGCATTATTCATCTACGTATTTATATTATTGAATGGTAAGATGTATGAAATGGTAATACACTGGACATTGCCACCAAATATATAACAATAGAAGGGCAATATTTATTTGGCAAACACTAATATCTTGATCAGTGTCCACTGTTATTAGATGATTAACAAATTTTGATACTTTTTTACCAAGGTTTCAACAAATCCCCATAAAGTCTCTGATATAATGGAACATTTCTTTGAAACATCACAGTCTTTGTTATAAATTACTTGGGAATCAGTCATATGATATAACAGCACTAGATATCCATAATCAATAGCACAAAGGGTATCATGACTTGCGTCGACAACTTTGCATATGCAAACAAATGCAGGCTTGCACACTTGCCCACATACCCAGTTTACAGTATATATACTCCATATATATCTGAGAAAGATATTCCTATGTTTGTGTTCTAGTGAAAGAAGAGAACTGGAGGTGCTGAATTATATCTGAAATAATAGATGCTGAGGCATATTCTAGCTTGAATTAGTCTGATGCTTGACAATGCAGCGGCACGGGGGTAACACACAAATTAGGACTCTCGAGGGCGTGTGTGTGTGTGTGTGTAAATATATAGCTTCAACCATTCAGAAACACAGAAGGCTAGTTATGAGCTAGGAAAAAGGATCTTATTTAGTGAAAGTAACAAACTGAAAAGATATGAATTTATTTTTTTATTGCTCTGATTTTGAGAAATAGATAGTCAGTTTTGTTGATTTGCCTTTTTTTCTACCAAATTGTTAATCACTCTTGTAGAAACCACAAAGTAATTATTAGTGCCTGTCTTAGTTACCAAACAATGCATTTGATGGGCTAGCATCTGTAACAACAAATGAACATTACTTTCATTTTCTTCATTTTTATCAAGGAAAGTATATATACAGAGAAACTTTTCTTTAAGATAATGCACAACATGTTGCATGTTCTGTAGAAGATTCTCAACTATTATTACCATTTCATTTTTTACGAAGGGCAGATCGTTATCTGGAAGATCCCGAGAAATTGCCCTACCAAATAGGCATCCAGTTCTTTCAGAGTGTGGATGGCAAGCTGCAGCTCCTCACTGCCCACTTCTTTCATAGCTGTTAGAACTTTGACCGTGTTACCGTTTCCATCTCTAAGTAAACTTCCAAACTTTAAATATTTACCCAAAATATGTTTTTTTCATGAAATGGTTCCATAGCAGGCAGCATGTGGTTGTTACATAGCAGGAGAAAATGATGGTACGAAATGGTATGAGAACTATTAGACCCATGGAATATACTGGGAAAGATCTTGTCTTTAAGCATTTAATTGATTTTGGCCAGTGATTTTCTTTGCCCTGTGGCAGTACTGAAAAGCAGAATTATATTGAGAGTATTTGTACTCATATTAGTCATGACTGTATGATAAGTGACAGTTCCTTTTTTATAAGTTAAAAAAAAAATCATTTTCTGATGTCCAGAGAGTAGAGTACAAATGCTCCCAGTTTTATTAGCTAGAATAAGCCATTTTTTATATGTTTGTGCAGTACAGATAATGATTTTTTTCTGTATTAAACTGTGATGTGCATAATTTTCCAAATATTATACACTTTCAAATGCATATAATGGACAATGTCACAGCTGACCAGTATTTTATTATGACTGCTTGATTAGTATACATATTCAAGTTGTGTGATTCTTTGACTATACTTAGTTGTCAGCTGTGTAAATATAAAGTCAAGAAACCTGTTTGCTGCTATTAATCTCTTATATTTCTAGCACTGTTTTTTTTTCTTCTTCTTTATCTTCTTCTGTTTTTTTCTTACTGCATACTTTTTTTATCTCCAATGAAAATATAGAAAATGTGTACTGGTTATAAATATCTATGATAAAACTACTAAGAATCCCTTTCACAAACTTACAACATAACACATTATCAGAAAAAAAGGTATGTGGAGATATTTCGAAATTTATACTAACATGAATAGATGTTGGAAAATACAATGATATGGGTTGTAAATTATGCGTGATGGTGAAGGTTGGAGTTTTTGTGGAACATTGTACGGCAATTCAAAATCCGGAGTATTAAGATGTACAGATTACAATGTGTTCATACTGTGTGAGCATTTTCTGCTTGTGCATATCTGTCCATTTGCTTTGCATTCCAATAGGGGGTTTAGACATGTTTGGTTTGTTGAGTGGCATGCAATTTGTCTTTGCATGAACAGAGTGGGTTTTACAAAAATGAGTTTGTTATCTCACTAGAGGCTAATAGATATTTGCAGTAGTTAAATCCTATTGAAATATTTCTTTTTAACCCCCAAATAAGTGTTCAACATTTGATGAATAGGATTTCATTTCTATCTAATATGATAATATAAAAAATCAGTCATTATAGGGATATAACTGCTGCATGTATTTCATCATTTCATTGATTCCAGAAATTAGAAAAACGGACAAAATCATTTTGCTCTTTGATCTGCATAATTATTTGTTTTACCGGAGATTTGTGCGCGCGCATGTGTATGTATGTATATACACATAAGTATATATTTACATACACAAAGAATTCTTTGGAGTTCTTTTGACTACATTGTCACTTTAGATTTTTGCCCTTGATCAGTCTGTGGGCTTGTATCCCAACAAACCTTTGGTACCAGAGTTGATATAAGTGATTGGTGTATGATGTCATTTTTCTATGTATTTTCTGGTGTAAAAAGAAAGTAGCAATATTTCAAATAATGTCATTCGCACAAATGTTGACGTATTAGGTAAAGATATATATATCTCAGGAATTCATTTACCTGTATTTGTTTGAAAATTCGTATAGATATTTAGTTATATCATGAGCCAGAACAACCAGCCAATTCTCTTCAATCAGATTTTGTTTCATTATTAGAAGATATGTATATATAAAATTTGGTGTTATCCCATATACAGTCATGAAAAATGCTAAGCACTGTAACCAAGAACTAAAATCCCATATCTTGATACCACTCAGCATCATTACTTAAGAAACGTAAAATGAGGCAATATTGTTTTTACAGTGTTAGAGGAATGTCATATTATCTGTACTTTGAAAATTTCATATTGTAACAACTCCATAATGTGGTGAAATGCATTATATTTGGAATCCAGTAATACAAGTCATGTTTATGTATTTTCATATATAGTGTTTTGGTATGTGTAATTTTGGTTGTAAACCAACGGAGAGGAGTGCAAGGCATTTATTATATCCCTCATTATATGTGAGACGTGACAGGTGGAAATCCAGATAGATGCCTGAGAATTTTCATCGTACATTTGACACTAGAGTAATTTTCTCTGTTTGTATCTCGTAACTGTACGCGAAAAGTTTTACGGAGATTGTTGCATGCTGCTCAGATTTCGAAAGGGCCATTACTCATCTTGTTGCCATTACAGTGCGTTACGATACAGTTGGAATAATCCTGGTGTTGCTAGTACAACTACTTGTACTTTTATTACTACCAAATCTGTTTTCTTTCTTTCTTTCTTTCTTTCTTTTATTTTTCTTTCTTTCTGCCGCTGCTAATTCTTCTTTCCTCCTTGGCTCTTCTTTCTCTTCTTTTTCTGTTGCTATTGGGATTATTGGTGTCTAGCCACTGCTGTTTTCCACCAACGCCACTACTACTGTGATTGATACCAGAATTAACACCGACATAATTACACCAGCATCAGCATCAACATCATTACAACAACATTAACATCACCACTGTTACCACCGTCACACCACATTACTATCACCTCCATCACACAACATCCACTCTACTACGATATTGCTATCACCATCATCATTGCCACCACTACCACCATCTTCACCACCACACCACACCACCTTCACCATCAACAACAGTGTCACCACTGTCACCATCACCATCACCACTATCATTAACACCACTACACTCATATCACCACCATCATCACTACTATCACCACTTTTAAAAGCACCACCCCACCGTCACAATAATTACCATACCAGTTTTATTAGTGTTTCTGCCAATGGTAATAAGTCTGCTATTCGTATATTCTGCTACGATGATTATGATAACTTTACTACTACTACAAATAGTACCACTGTAGCTAATATTCTATTCTGATATCCTGCTACTATGCACAATTATAGATAATAGTACTTCTCCTTCTATTTGTACCACCACCACCACCACCACCTCTGCCACTACCACTACTACAACTACTACTACTACTACTACCACCACCACTACCACTACTACTACTACTACTACTACTACCACTACCACCACTACTACTACTACCACTACTACTACTACCACCACTACTACTACTACCACCACTATTACTACTACCACTACTACTACTACTACCACCACTACTACTACTACTACTACTACTACTACTACCACTACTACTACTACTACTACTACTACTACTACTACTACTACTACTACTACTACTACTACCACTACTACTACTACCACCACTACTACTACTACCACCACTACTACTACTACCACTACTACTACTACTACCACCACTACTACTACTACTACTACTACTACCACTACTACTACTGCTACTACTACTATTTCTTTTACTACTTCTGTTTCTACTTCTTCCTTTCCTTCTTGTATTTCTTGCTGTTATTACTACAATTGTATATTTTGCAACTACTGCTATGATTAATACTGCAACTGCTATTGCTATTGTTAATCTACTTTTGTTACTGCAGCTGCAATAACCACCACTGCTTATGACTCTTATTGCTGTTATTACTACTACTGCTTCTACCTATACTTCTAATATACCCTTTAGTATGTCTGACCGCTTATTTGTCTTTCATTTGATAGTACCTTCGGGTTTCTTTTATTGCTTTTTTTTATAGTTATTCTTACTACATTGTGTCTCATGAATTTGAGTTTGAGAAGGGAAGGGCATAGCCATATTTTCAGCCAAATTATTCAAGTTCTGATTTCTTATTCCGGCATTTGTATTCAGATAAGTGATAGTTTCATCTGTCAAATAAATGAACCTCCCCCTAAACATGAACATGAACGAAACATGCACCATGAACAGTTAGTTGCATATTAACATGTGGCCATAGTTGATTGCTTGAGCATGCCAGGCTATATACAACTGCAGACAGGAATGTTTTACGTGAATCTAAAGTGTAAAAGTAATATACAAGGGCATTATGTGTCAAGTACCCAATAGCAGTTTAGATTTGAAGAATTGTGATGAACCAGGGATTACGAACCGAGAAGATTCTGGATTGTGTAGACGAGAGCTTACAAGGGGAAAAGGAGATTTGAAATTTCTCCTCCTGTTGATAGATAGATGAAGCTCGTGAAAAGTTATAAATGTGAGGAGAAAGCTTACTCTTTGGTAGCACTTATTTTTATCAATTGTTTGTTGCTTCATGCTTGCAGTACCATCTATATTTTGAAATTTACTTCTATGAATATGGTATTGACCGAATTTGATTTATAGGAAGTTCAGCAATGTATTTCAGTTTTTCAGTTTTTTACTAAGCAACCTGATGATCACTGTCTTGTCTTTTTTATGAATGTTTCCATTATTGTTGTTGTACACAGTCCAACATTTTGTAATTTGTATGGAAAATCATTAATTGCCTATGTCCTGCTGATAATCTGACACCAATTTATTGGCTGCTGTATGATTCACACATAATTTTAAACATGTAGAATGACCAACTTTCAAAACACTTGTGGGAAATTTACATCAGTTTTGTTTTGAATATGTGTGTTGATTAAATCATTGATAAAGTACTGTTCAGCACAATGGTCTTCAGTAAAACATTGGGACACCTGTAACATGACATAAAATAGAGGATATCACTAGAATTAACATTATTTCTATTTGCTCAATTATTATTAGGTTTGTAATTATCATTAATAATGCAGTTAAGCTGTCAGCATCAATATTTTCATACAAGTGAGGTACCTTGGGAGAAATGTGATAACTTTAACCATAATGCGATTGTATAGAAAGGATGTCATTTTCTTATAATTTTTATGGATGATTCTGTGTTCAAAATCAATATTTTGGATATTGTTTCATTTATTATAATTTTAGTGGTAAAGGAATGTATAATTTTACTGATGTTATTGTTAGTTTGTTTATTGTCATTTCTCACCAAAATGATAAATTATGCAGTTATTCTTTTGCACAGGAAACAAAGTTGATATGAAAAAAAGAGATAGATGGACTTTTAGATATGATACCATGTTTATAATCATGATGTGAAATGTAAAAAAACAATTGTGTTGAGTTTATTTGTGATATTAATAAAAAAGTGATTTATTAGCAAGAGTTTCACAAATTTTCATCAGAGTGATAACATGTTGACTCATCTTAAAAGTGAACCATTTTCTGATAGAATGAATTCTGTATTTTGTATCATAAAGAATTATTTGTGGATAAGAATGACATTACTTTCTTTTCACAACATACTTCTCTTGAGCTAGTCTGATCTTCATTTAGTGGGATTTGAATACAAATTCAGTTCAGTCTCTCCCTCCCCGTCTCTCTCTCTCTCTCTCTCTCTCTCTCTCTCTCTCTCTCTCTCTCTCTCTCTCTCTCTCTCCTTCTCTTTCTCAATTAACCCCATAACGACGGTGTGTCACACTCGTGTGACATAGCCAAACTCCCGATGCCGGGGCGTCATGCCAGTGTGACGATTACAATGCAATATTGCAATCACCCGGCATAGGGGTCTTCGCATAGCAAGTGCCCCGTCGGGAAACATATATCTTTCTTGGTCTTCTAGAACTTTGATATACAGAGGTTAAGATAAAAGAAAAGTGGATTAGCAAATATTCAGGTCACTAAAAAATAACACATATTGACTATCCAATACATGTCCTGTTTACTAAAGCTTGTATTGTAATATTAACCCTCTCTATGCAGCCAAGGATTGTTCTTCAGCTCAAATATGGAAAAAAAAATCCTATTGATGAAAGGGAAAGACTATAAAGGAGCATAGTGGTTTGATAGTGTAGTTATAAAGGAGACTTTATATCTATCTTGTATCCTGAAAATAATATAACATTATTTAGGAAAGTAGTTTTTGAAATATAACATGTATCCAAATTAACAATGCATAAAGTTGGTAAGTAGGTTTTGATGTCTAGCATGTATCCAAAAAATAACAATGCATCATTTGGAAAGGCTGTTACTAAGTGAGTTCTATTGTTGTTTTTTCCGAAATACAAGTATATATTCTAATTCACATTAATGGAGAAGTTGCATTATATGGCACTCCATGCAGAAGTGCAGTAAACAGTATGGATATGTATATATGTGTGTGTATATATATATACATATATATGCATACATATATATACATATATATATATATATATATATATATATATATATAGTATATATATATATATATATATATATATATATATATATATATATATAATATATATATATATTATATATATACATATATACATATATATA
>BOPN01004606.1:112500-119077 GCA_017312705.2 Penaeus japonicus
CACACACACACACACACACACACACACACACACACACACACACACACACACACACACACACACACACACACACACACACACACACACACACACACACACACACACACACACACACACACACACACACACACACACACACACACACACACACACACACACACACACACACGTGTACGTATACATATACCACACTTAATCATATATACTTTTTTATCATTATTATTAATTTAAAAATATATATATATATATCCTACATGAAGAAATATTATCTGTTTCTGTCATTTGGCAGAACTCTTCACAGTTGTGAGATTGGGGCAGGAGTAACTGCCTCATGTCTGTGGATCTCAAAGGGAAGAGGACATTTTTTCCCCGGGAACTCGGTGGGTGAGGATGACGGCACAGTCTCGGCTCTCGTGTGAAGATGGGAGATGTGTGCCTTTTTTTCTTCTTTTTTCAACATGTGGATTGCAGATAGGAGTCAGTTCTTTATGCCATGCTTTTTGCTTTATTTTCATTTTTTGGATGAATAAAAGTTTGCCGACTTTATTTTGAAAAATTTAGAGTATTATTTTATGTTTCAATGAATAATTTTGTTAGTTTATTAACCAGGTAAAACTGAATGCTATTTCTTGTACATTATGTATTGCAGTAGAGAGACATGCAGGAATTGCTTTGTAATTTCAGTGCATGAACAAATTTGAAGACACTGTTTGTAGTTTTGTGATTTAGAGCCTTTTTTTTTTTTTTTTTTTTTTGTTCCTTTCCACACTGCTCTAGAAATGATCATATTCTATGTTGCACAAGTAGGTAATATTGCAAATGCTCTTTCTAATAATGTTAATATATGAAAGATTTGCTCAGTTACTCTTAAAAATAACAGTTGAACATTAGTTGATTAACAACGAAAAGCTTTTGACTACACTTTTTTTTTGAAAGCAGGTTTAATGTTAATCATTTTATGTTGGAGTCTCTTGGTAGCCTTTGGCAGTGTATGCAGTGATGCTTTATTTTGTTTTGTGTAACTTTCCAAAATCCATTAAATACTATTAGTTTTATTATTACCATTATTATTTGCTCAGTTACTATCATTCAGATATTATTTTGTTGATGTAGCTTATCTCAGCTTCTGCAATTTTCAGTTTTGTATTATAACCACAAAAGACTTGCTTTTTTCAAATCTATCTCTGCAGATGCATCTTTGGTTTCTGACATATATATATATATATATGCCATATATATCATATAGGAAAAAAAATGAAGGAAAATACAAGACAGAAAATATAAGACAGAAAATATTTAAAAATAATTTAAACCACAGTGGTCCTTTGTGCATAGTCTCAAGTATCAGATACCATATATATTATCCTCCACTATTAGCCCTACACATTAATACATTAAAAACAATCTGCACTAGACTCACAGATTATGTGCTTTGTTCACCAGGTACCAATTTGCATTTTCTTATCACAGCATTTCTGCAAGGTACTTTTAGTCACTATGGAAATTCCTAACGTATTAGGAAGGATTATGATGAGGCTGTGTCTTTTGTATTGCTTTATATTTAAGGAAGAATAAAAGAACATTGGAAAAAATATAATGTTTATTATCCTGTTGTTAAACTATTTCATATCCAAATTTCACAGGTGTTTTATTCTCACGTTTCTCTTGAACACTCTCAATTGTGAATGTTCTGGGAAAGTGGCCCCATAATGGTCCTGTTTTACTCTTATGCACCCTTTGCACTGCAGTGACTCCTTAACCTCTTGCAGATATATGGCAATACGTTGGTCCCATGAGTATTTTGGACCGTATGCAAGGTGTGTAAAGTGCCACTGCCAATTTGGCTGTTATGCCAAGTGGCACCAGGAATTAAGGGGAGGAGGAGCCTTTATAAAGAATGTGATTTGCCAAACTTCATACTTCCATAAATTCATGAGAATGATGTTACACTAAGTATACATCATGTATTCCTCCTCTTTGCTGACTAAAGGTATTATTTGTCTAAACATTTCCATAAAATACCAATATCTGCTTTAGGTCTCACATGACAAAAAACAAAAAAGTGGATATTTTCAAGACTCTTATTTATAAATGAGCAGGAGCTGGACTGTAAAACAGCTGTTGAGCAAAGCAAGTCTGCTGCATTCCTCCAACCCTCATATCTAGCATGCCAACACCAATTTCATAAGCCCCATCTGATAAATCTGGTGGAGTCCTGCTACTTATCATTGTTACAGAGCAATGAGTCTTTTCTTTTAAACAAATTTGACTATAAATGAGAGGGAGTGGAAATAGAGACTTGAGATAGTTTTTTTCTTTCTTTCTTTCTCAGTCTTGATCATTAACCAAGCATTTGAAGTACTAAATCTGGACAATTCAAACACCAAATAAAAAAACATTAACCTTTAATAGAAGTCATTAGAAAAATGACCTGATCATCACAGTTGGGCAAAAGTTGAGTCCTCTCATAAAGTGTATATTGAAGAACAAAAACACATTTCTCAGCCAAATATTAATTTAAACACGATGACAAAAACGTTGACGGGTATAAGAGGATCTGCCGAGAAAAAGGAAAAAATATTCAAACAACTTATCTATTCAATATAAAACTTTCTACAAGTTAGCTAAAAGTGCTAATAAAGCTTTACATTAATGCTAGTTCATGAGACTGGTATGGAAAAGTAATAAAATTAGGCAAGAATGGTCATAAACTATGAAAGTTTACTTGAAAAAATTATAATTTTCAGTACATTGAGATCTCAAAAGTCAGAAGACTAATATACAGCAATACAATGAGAATTTTCATCAAATCTCAAGCATAATAACAAAATACTCACATTTCATCACTGTTTTGACAGAACGAATGAAGTGGAAAATCTGGGTTTTCATGCCTGGTTCTTCACCAAAGCCATGGACCTGGGAGCCACCCCAGCCAGGCACTGTTGAGGTTAAATCAATTTACCATTAACGTGACAAGTTAAAACAAAGACATTACATAGCAAGAGAGAAAGAAAGAAAGAAAGAAAGAAAGAAAAAAAGAGAGAGAGAGAAAAGATGACCATCCACAATCTCTCTTTTCACTAGGAATAAATGAATGAATGAATGCATACATACATCATATACATATGTGCATTACTCTCTCTCTCACTCTCACTCTCACTCTCACACACACACACACACACACACACACACACACACACACACACACACACACATATTTTTCATTCACTTTCAAAATTCCAGTACATGCATTACCAATACATACACAACTTCCAGAATTGCGTAGGTTGTCAATGATCATCTGATCTATTTGTATTGTGACAAAATGCTCTATAATACCATTGTTTCCCAACCTGGGGGGCTGAAATCAATTTTAGGCTGTGCTTGTAAGCGCTGCATACAGACATTGATGTGATTGGTTGCTTACCCAACTGCGTATGTTTGAATCTGTCAGTGCTATCTTCTTTTTCTCAAACTGAGAAACTGGTTGAACATATGCAACAACATAAATCACATTGATGTATGTATGATTGATTAACCCATTGCGTACGGGTGTCATGACATACATTACGTAGGAGCTTTGGCCTGACGACGGGCGTCATGACATACATGACGTTCGGGGATTTTGGAATACTATGAAAAAGGAATGAGTGATGATGGCTACTGCAGTCATAATTATTATAATTACCGTAATACCGTGCTAGCTTAACGTCCAAAACCTAGATGGCACCACTTTTTCCTAGCACCAGCAGGAGAGAGAGCCTTGAATGGCACCCATCCACTGTCTCTAGCAAGCACTGTCTCTATAGAGCGATGGCACACACTAAGTTGATGAACCCTTGCTCAAAACTACCGCCGATGAAGGATGTGCAGGCAGAACGAGAAGAGGAAGGTGACTCAATCCATACCCAGTGTCTAAAATGTGCTCCTGTGCCAATATGGATGCCTTTCACTGTGGCACTCACAGTCACAAGCACAGGTTTCATTCCTCTTCCCTACCTCTTCTTGTTATCTTTATTGTAGGTGGTTATATGTTTCGTGTTCATTCATGACAGCTCATAAATACGAAAAAATAAAGTTGTCTTTTGTCCTCCCATAAAACAGCAATACTTCTATCACATTGAGTATAAAGGATATAATGAGCTAATATGGATAATATACTGCAATTTTAGTCAACTGCAGCACTGATAGAGCCTGTCATATGGTACATATAAGTCTCTAAACTCAATAAAACACACAAAAAAATCAAACAAAAACCGCTCCAGTTTTACAACGAATGACTGAAAGAGAGTGGGATGATTCAAATCAAATTGCTTCAAGCGGTCTCTCTCTAAAATAAAACCTATCCTGGAGGTTGGGCAGGCAAATTTATCTCCGTTTGCAATGGGTTAATCAGCTGTATATTTTAGCTTGTCCATGCTATTTTCATTTTCTTGGGTTCTCTTATTAAATATTCTTCCATCAAAAATATTGGCAGTTGCTTTTAGTTCTGAGGGCTCATCGAAATAAATGATCAAGCGGTGCACTTCACTTTCCTTAATCTTCTCGTAATCAGATATTAACCAGAGTTAGGGGGGGGGGGGGTTCTGGACTGCCTGCGTCTGACCATAAGGGGGGATGCTAGGGTCGGAAAAGGTTGGGGAAAGGTGTATTATTTGCTATTTACAAACCACAAGCAATGAGAATTCTCGAGTCAAATTTCAATGATGATTAATGCACATGTTGATAATGTGTTCCTTTACTGTGCTGTTTTTTCATAGCTGTATTTTCTGCCCTTTTCTTAGCTTGATATTGAAATAGAAACTGCCACAATGTTGATGAATATTCCTTTGCTTATGCACTGTTCAAAACAAACTATCCTTAATATTGGCCATTTGTTACATCTAGCCTTTATGATATTCTCTAGTCCCCCCCCCTACCCACTTCCCCAATGCAAATTAAAATTTTATATATCATAATATGTGTTAAAGTCTCTATTTACTGCAGTAAAATTTCAATCAAGATTGTTGTGTAGCTTACTCCAATCCTCCCATGTTGTTTTACTATTTCACTAAGACCTAACTGTCCAGAATATTTGGTAAAGACACAATATCCCACACAACTGCTTGCCAACTCTAATCAGCTAATGCTCATATAGTTTCTGTAAATACCCTAAAAAAAATACTTGGGTTCGAATACATCTTTGTCTGAAATACAATGAACACATTGAGTATGAGTGTCATGACATACATGACGGCACCGATTAGGCCTAAAAGACGCGTGTCAATGTGTTATGAAGTATTATGGCTGTAACGGTGCTAGTTTAGAGCTACAGAGTTCTAAAGTCAGCCTAAACCCATACTTTGTGATGGATTTATGGACATACATTGTTTAAGCCAGTTTCCGCTGCCTGGAGGGCACTGAAAACACTTTCCTGTCCTTCAAATTTTTGGCCAGTGCCACCAGCATCAGATCACCAATTTTAAGTGCCAGTTAGGTTATTTGGCGTCCCCATCCACAATTGGTTAAGAAGTGGGCTCGAACTCTAGTCAGGATACTTAGACATCTGTTGCGGTTATGGCAGCACAGAGAACCTACAGTTGTGCGAATAACCACACAAGAATGTTCACTTTGGCCAGGAGCATTTGGACATGTTGGACATAGCCAAGAGTTGTGTATCAACTAAACCGAGTGAACGTGCAAACTCTGATAAGCAATTGTGGACACACCTTTCCCCTCTGCACATCAAGTCATGCACCTAAATAGTGATGTTTAATGTGCTCTTTCAGACCTTCATCCACTCACTTCAAGATTAACCTCAAAATGATTTCAAATTCACTGGCTTAACGATTACAAGTACTAAAACTCTGAATATGAAATTTCACCCAATTTAAATGGACTTACAGACGTAAAAGTAGTCTACACGCCCTGTATCTTTACAAGAAAATCCGGAACCATGAAAGTGGAAAGAAAATCACATCTCTAATGTACCTGAGCCCTCATCGACATGGAATGGGTTTTTTTCTCCTCTTACTAAATAATAATAAAAAGGGAACGACATTACTCCTTCTCGATTCGTACAATAACAAAAAATAAACAAAACCAAAATGAGCGTAAATCACACTCATTTCGGCTTGTTTTCTATGGCAAACCTCGCCGATATGAAGAGAGAAGTTAGAAGAATGCCAAGAACTCACACTTTGATAAGAATCTTTCTTCGTTGAGGATACAAACGGCATTTAAAGAGAGGACAATCGCCTCCAACAAGCTGTAGATACCGAACGCCATCGTGGAACTAGGCGCGACATCTTTCGAATCTTTTAATCTTCTTTTTAGGAGTAATTGCAAATAGTATCTAGATTGTTTAATATTTTTATGTAGAGATTAAATTACCGTGAATAGAGTCCTTTGGTTTCGACCTAAGAGATGACGAGATGTTTGTTTCTAAATATGATGTACCTAGTTTGGAAATGTCATCATCATCTGTTGGAGAAAAAAAAAGAAAAAAAGGAAAATTTGGAAAACGATGATTATGAGTGAGATTATGCTGGTGACGGTGGTGATAAAAATCATCATCATCATTATTATTCGGTTATCT
>BOPN01004607.1:0-2500 GCA_017312705.2 Penaeus japonicus
GCCACAAAATTGCTTCATACGGTCATATTCTGAACAATTAATTGATAGCATGAACTTCAAATATAAATCATTGCACATAGCTTTTATTACGTCAAAAAAAAAAAAAAAAAAAAAAACATAAATATCACACAGGTCTTTACTACTCAAAGAACACACGGAAGAAGTGCAAACGTTTCCAGGAAATGCAACACCGGTCTTCGGAAGTCCCTCTGTCACTGTAATATGGTGCGTGTCTCTGGGAGCGATGGTGCATGCGTCAACTCAGGGATGTGTAAATACTTTAATGGTGATGATGCTAGCAGGATATACGCAATTGGTTTGTTGTTTTAAGAGATGGTGTGTTTGATGGTGATGGATATGTGGTTATTATTACTTCAATAATCTTTATTGGTGGTGGTATTGTTATTATTATTTTCCTTACTGTTTTTTGGGTGTTGTTTTGATGTAGCTTCTTTTTTGTTTATTTTATCATTGCTATCATTTTTATCATTATTATCAGCTTCATGATTATTATTATATTATTATCATTTTTATTATTATCATAATATCATTATTATTAATATTACTATTTTCATCATCATTATTATTATTATTATTATTGTCATTAATATCCTTATCATAATTATCCTCATTATTATCATTATTTTTCATTATCATTATTATCATCATCATCATTATTTCTACTGTCATCATTATCATTATCCTCATTATCATCGTTATCTTTATTAATGCCATTACTATTATCATCATTACCAACTGTAATAATATTATTGTCATTATCAATTGTGTCATTCCTATTATAGATGTTAACTTTGTTGAAACTTCCGTTTTCTCAATGACTATCCTACTAATTTACAATGGTACTTGTAAATGTCCTTTTGTCGTCTGGTAGACCAACATGGAGTAGAAAGATTGTCTAGCGTTGCAACTTGGGACATAATAAGCAACTTGTTGATAGAACATTGATGATAATGACATGATAGAAATAATGATAATAATCGTAATAGTAGTAGCAATGCTGGCTACAGTAGCAGTAATAGTATTAGTATAGCAGTAGCAGAAGCAGTAATAGAGGTCGCAACAACCACAATAATTCCGCGCTATAGTTAAAGCAACAGAGAATATTTCGGAGCCCAAGATATTTCTCCCACAAGACCTTGAACCGAAAAGAGTGTTAGTTCTTGGGCGAGGGTGATTCCCCCGCCAACAGCAAGGGATTGGCCTTCTGCCCGACTCTGTCCTCTTCTTTTTTTTGTTTTCTTTCTTTTTTTTTTTGATCACTTGTCCGGTCTGCTTGGCAACTGTGACTGCTCTGTCGCTCGCCAGTCACTCCCTTTCTCTATATAGATTCGCCTTGCAATACTCCGCATGCACTTTTATTTCTGTGCTTATCTCTGATTGCCGTCGATATCGCTGGTGGCATTGCTCCGTCCGGGTCGTTTTCTCGTGTTTACCAGAATTCTGAAATGAAAGTAGATTCCATTTCAGAACAGTGCCAAACACTCGCGATAGAAAAAAATATATATAGAACCGTTATTCTAATCCAGTCTAAAGCTACGGATCGAAATGATTTACCATATACGTATACATACATAGTTACCTACCAGTCAGTATCTACCCCTAACGATAGAAAAAAAATCAAAAACAACAACAATAATGCATTAATCCGCTGTATCCACGCACCCATTCACTCAAGTTTACTATGGGAAGAAAGCCACGGAAACTTCCACTCGTGGACTCAGTGACTCCTGGGGCCTCGACCATGGCTGCGCTGGTGCCACGTCTACGTAAACAAAGCACACACACTTTCTGCTTCTCGAGACTTTCTTTGGCATTCCGTTATTGTCTCTATGGTTCGGGTTTTTTGTTTTTTTTTTTCGTTTTCTTTCACTTAGGGGAGAGGCATTCGAGGTCGGTATGGTATTAGAAATTACTCATATATCCTGCGTGCGTCATGCATGTTTAATTTGCATGGACGTAATTAAAAGCGATGATTCAAAGACGTCATGCATCATCCGTCACGCGCTTTGCTTTGCATGTCATGCTGGGTTCACAAAGCGTATTTTCTGAGGCATTTTAATCGCAATTTTAATTCATTAGCCATGAATTAATGATTTGTTTTGAATCTTTGGCATATAGTAACGTTATTCCCACAAACCCTTCGCGACAAACTAGTAACTCTGGGTTTTCTTATAAAAACATCATAAAGATAAGTATGTTATAGTACAGTTAACAAACTTGCATAAATTATAAGTAACGAAATGCGCAGTTATGTTCAAACGCAATTATAATTATATTTGTGTCGCTGTTGCCATACAGAGATATTGCAATCCGTGCCCTTGAATGCATGCAGTACATTATGCTATGGTCATTTATTATGTTAACTAGTCTGAGTTTAAATTTGCATTTGTATCGTATTTGTGGCTATGGTGTGGTGTATACATTTGTGTATGTGAGTATGTGTGCATGTTTGTGTGTGGATACATGCGTCTAAATAATG
>BOPN01004607.1:12500-37500 GCA_017312705.2 Penaeus japonicus
TATAAATAAATGTTTATTTACTTTTTCCCTATCACTACCTCCCTTGTTATCATATAACTCACAAAATGTAAATATTCTCCTGGATTCCCCTGTGACACAAAATAGATAAACAAAAATGTAATGACAACCACAACAACAATAATAATAATTATCATAATAGTTACATGTGTGCTCAACTTTTCAAACAACTTTTCAAACATGTTTTTAAGACAAACACCAACGAAAGTCTGGCCAGTTTCCACCTGCGCTTGGAACATCTTTTTTGGCAGAACTATCAAATGACCAAAAATAATCATAGAATGAATAATATGCAATAATTTTTAAAGCCATAATCAAAACTGCTTTGTACTAAATGACATCCTCTTTATGGGTTCAAAAATGAGTTGTATAATGAACAAATGTTTATATTTTACTCTGGTCCGACATCTCTTCTAGAATTATAAAAAAAAAATAATAATAATTGCCACACAACAAACATCTAGCTAGTATACACCACTTCCTAATATAAAATATTAAGAAAATAGAGATGGAATGAAAGCATTGGACCCAAAGTATTTCCAACATTATCACCAACATCCTACTTGTTAAACCAATGTAGTACTTAATTTGAACTGAAGAAATGTGCATAATTGTCTTATATATAATCAAAATGTCAACCTATACCTTATGGAACACATTGCTTTTATAATCCCCAGTCCCATGCTTTATTAGGAGTATTGGCCTATCCCTTAAACCTGATGGTGAGATTCATATCCTGGCAAATATAATGATATACATCTATTGCAAATGCATAATTCAATTAAAGGAAAATCCCTGCAATAAAGATGAAGTGCTCTATTCAAGGCTTTTACATCACATACCCATCATCCAAGTAGCACCTTCAAGTGTCAATAAAACTGGACCTGTTTCCATGTATATCGCCTTCCTTTTGTTCACTGGAAATACAGGCGAGACTCTCAACGGAATTTCAAACAACGTGAGGTCAAGGCAGTAAAATCCCATACAGCTTAACATATGGATTTGAAATACCTTGCTTAAACAGTTCTCTTACAGTATATTTTCTTAGTAGTCTGATGATCATATAATAGCCAATTGGAAAACTCTTTTGTCCCGGATACTGAAGATTTTTACTCCAGTCGGGGTGGTTAGAAGAACGTAAATCTTATGTACATTTTATCTACAAGATTTTTTGGTAGGAAATCACAAAATATATTCAGACATACTTATCACAATTAATAAGGCTCCAGGGTATATAATTATATTTTTTTGCCATGGGGGAAAGAGATCATTACAAAAATATACAGGTACCTAAATTCATAAGTCTGTATATATTTATAAACATCTCATATGGAAACCTCTGCAGATAATCACTTGATTTTTAAGCTGGTGAACAATTCAAGTAAAAAGCTTTTACACTTCACCACATACAAAGCATCAACCTTCTGCTTAATGCATCAAAGCCAGATTAGTTTGTTACTCTACCAAGAAAATTCTTAATACCATATGCACTTGTGACTGTGACCCATAATAATGTCAGAAGCAAATGCTGTAAATTGTGACCAAGATTAAAAAATACAATTACTTAACATATCGAGTAGGTACCATAAAACCATGAAATCAATGTGCATTAAAGCTTGTGCTATGGATCTCCTTAATTAGAACATTAAGAGAAATTATCCCGCTTGAAAATTATGTTCAGTTTGCTAAGTAATAATGGACAAGAGTGAACCTTTCAAAGAAAACTGCACTATAGGAACAACACTTGTTCATCTACTAATTATTAAGAGAAAGTATAAACATAATGAAAGTCCATTAGCTTTAGAATCTTAAACCATTATGAACCACAGAACTAAGCATTTTTTTTATAGATGAAAAGCCAATTTATCACTCAGTTTCCAGTAGTAAATTCTATCTGACCAATATATATTACTAACATAACTTCACATCAGTACAAAAGACCAGAGAAAACAGGTTGAGTATCACTAATCCATATCTCAGAATAGTAATCTAAATCCATACACAAAAAGGCATTATTTTTTTTTCATCATAAGACAAGTTAAATGCTGTTAATGCAGTGTAAGATCACAAACACGAGAATGGTCTCTCTCTCTGAGACTTCCACACGGGGACTTTAGCGGCAGATTTCGTGGCCGGTTCCTCTCCATTGCTCCACCAGATTGACCTTCAGATCCATGTCTCTGAGGGCAGCCTGAGCCACGTCTTTCACAGCTTCCCCATGATTCTCAAGGGCAGCATGAATCACATCCTCAACATTATATTCAATGAACATCTGCTGATTTTCAGGCACACGTGCGACAAGGTTCCTGATTGCCATGCAGCCGAGTTTCTGTGTGGGCAAATGGGATTAATGTAAAAAGTTCACCTGAGTTTCTGAGAACTGAAATGCCAGTTTCAAAGTAAAAGGTTGTGGTTTATAATAACTAGGGAAATTTTCCCCACTGTTATGCATATTGAAGATACATACTTCAAATTTACTTTTCTCTTTAGGCAAGCATTTGAAACTAATCCAATGAAACAATATCATGTACATATAATAGAACAGGGGCCAGCAACCCTTGGCACACGTGCCGAGTGTGGCATGTAAGGCAGTTGACTATGACACAAAACTTGCATACCAGGAAATAATTGTGATTATAATGATAATGACAATAATCATATTGATAAGAATAATAATAAGAACCATAATAACAATGATGATGATTTCAAAACTAATGATAATAATAATAATCTACATAAAATAGCGAAGGGAAGGAAAAGATAATATCTTGTTAGGTCTACTAGTGCATGAACGAAGATAGAACACAATTTGTATGATAATGGACTAGTTATGTGTAATTTCAAAACAAACGTCTTAGTTACATATTCGTAGTATTACTTGTCCTGAAGTTAACCGTAGTAGACAAAAAGAAAATCATACTTGGCCCGAAAAGTGGTTAAACACAAGAAATTTATATGGCACTGGTACGCTGCACTCAAAAGATTGCTGACCCCTGTAATAGAGGTTTCAGTTTTGGAAAGTCCGAGGTTACGCCTATCCTGTTATCACACATATACAAAATAGGCCTAGGCTTAACATGACATTTTCTTTCCCTAACGTGCAACACTTTGTGCCGGGGTGTTTTCTTGATGCGCGGGGCCGCATTGATCCTCTCAGAGCATTTTTCACCCCCCCTATTCTTGTGGTTTTCATGAATGCGTTTATATTGTAAAGGCATGTAAATATATTGCCATGTTCAGAGGAATTGATTTCGTCTAAAAACATATTACAGTAATGCCTATTTAGTTTTATTTGATTGAACTTTGCCTATTATCTTCACTTTTATGTGAAAATACCAAAGGAAAGTGGAAGCAATCTCTTAGTGGGGCATCAATAAACATGTTTTATACTTTTTCTTTTTTTACCAAAATGAAAAGAACAATATGAATAATCATACATGTACATATGAGTATGTACATGTACCTCGTGACGTGATATCACGGGTAATCAGCAAATTATAAGTAGTATTGCATTAGTAATTTTTCACTTTATTTTATTTCTTGGCTAAACACATCTGATTTTACTATAGTTTTTTTGACTCGGACCTTTTTATTCAACCGGTCAAGAAGCAGAAATTACCATGATGTCATCAATATCACGTAGTTTTCAGTGACGTCATTTTTTTAATGTTATGTCTCATTTTAACATTCAAACACCTATATTAAAATAACAGAGTTTAAGAAATTATGTAAAATGATTATATTTGAGAACGATCTAGCGATCTATTGCTGACGTTTCAGCGCGTCACTGGGCTCCCGGAACGCGGCCAGAAAATGTATCATGTCTCAGGACGTTCCCCGGGTCTGGGGACATTTTTCGACCCCGTGATAGCAAGTCAACCAGTGTGAATGGGTTAATGATGGCTGAAATTATAGGATTTCCTAAGACAAAATCAATAGCCTCAGATACAACAAATTCTGAAGCCTAAGATATGGGAATTATCTATTCCTTGCCCTTATAAAGTAAGCACTAATACAGTTTGTTTGCATAAACAAAGCTTCAGAGGCATGGCACTTCGGTAGTCCTGTGGATTTTGTCACTATATGATCAACATGACAGTTAATATACAGGTTCTCTGGGAATCATTGCTGTAGGAGAGATTCTCAGGTGCAAATGGAATAGCAATATATAGGTCCTATTTGATATAAAAGAGGAAACCATGGGATACCATATGCTATGTTATCATATTAAAATTTATAATATATATAGGAAAAAATGCTCCTTTATCATTTCATAACTTTTCATTTTCTACAAAGCCCTCTCTCTTATTACCTTCTTATTCGACACATAAAGGTGACGGATATATATATATATATACTGACCTGGAGCTGTTTCTGTTGAGGATGCACTTTCATAGCCTGGACAATGGCCTGACCAGCCCCTAGCTGCATGAGCTGTTTGGCATGAGCTGGGACCCTCAAGGCCAAGAAAGATATTGCACCAGTTGCTGCTTCACACACCCCAGGTATAGCCTATTTAAAAGCAGAGAAATATAAACTGATATTTAGCAAATCACGGAATATGCAGATTATCATTGGATTGCATGCACATTACCTCAGTTCTTAAATTCATTTTGTAAAAATCTTGGTATCTTTAAGAATTCTTATTATCTATAAGTTGCACATTTTTCTCTCATAAAATACTGCCATTTTCCCATAAATCCTCTTCATTCCTATAAAATATCATAAATCCTCTTCATTCCTATAAAATATAACTCCCCTCATAAAATATCTGAACCTTTCACATCATCCTCACCTGGTGTTTGGCAAGCGCTGCGACAATTAACTGAGGAGAGCCGGTCTTCATTGCCTCTGCCTTCACCTTGTCATTCCCTACAAGAGTTTTCAGGAATGTCATCGCCTGCTTGTTGAGAGCCTGTGAAGCAAAAAGGAATCTTTGGAGAATCTTGATTCTATCACTCAAGTCCTATGACATTACTGTCATGTTTAAGAGTCTGGGCAGGAGATAAGTTGCCAGAAAACACTATAATAGAACTCAAGCCCCATCTGGCATGTCAGATGAGGTCAGTTTGACACCTGACCACTAATAGCCTTCTTGACAGACCCTTACCAATCTACCTCCTCAAAAAAAAGGGACAAAGAAACTGAACAAGACAAGTGATATATATGTGATGCATACATAAACATGCACAGAAAAAAATTGGAATCATAATATAGATATAATTAATAAGAAATGGTAAATATATACATCTTTGTTCTTTCTTTCTTACAATATCATATATGTAGCCAGCAAATGAGATTTCAGGACTTGGACTGATTCTTATGAGTGAAAAATAAGGGGAACTTTCAGTATCAATTATGCACATGTCAATAAATGATAGATACATATATATTTGGTCTTTATCATTATCAACTAATTTTGTGAGGCAAGAAATGTTTTCTTAACCCAATGCCGCCGGCCGCCGGCCACAGACGGCGATTATGTAATATGATAGCGCGGGTGCCGTCATACGCCGTCAATGATATAATTGATTTAGGCCTATGCGTTCGAGAGCCCCGGCATTGACGCCAAAAAGGACGAAACAGCCCGGCGGGAATGGGTTAAGGACCAGGATTTACCAAATATAAATGCCCATCCATTAAGAGTTAGAACACTTCCTACTTTCCTCTTCAAAATGCATAATTCAAAAAGATACATAAATATAGGATACTTCAAAATAGCACCAAGTAAAAATGTTTTTGCTTTTTATGTATTTATTTTCTATGGGCAAGTTCTACTCTACTTTCCATGCAAAGCTTTCTTATAAACTTTAATTTACAATAGAATTTTTACAATTCCTTACAATTTTGTGACTATCTTTACAAACCATACCAAGAGGCAAAGCAGGAGTAATCACAAGGGAGTAACATATGGTTGTGCAACTTACTGCATGATCTGGAAATGAAACCAAAATATCATTAATGACTATAAGAGCACTATGATCAACGGCTTCTTGGCAGTATTCAGCTCTAACGCAGAGCTTGCTGACGGTGGAGAGCAGCTCACTTGCCGTGTCGCTCTCCTTCAGGCTATCTGAATGTAAAAGAGCAGTCTGTTACTTTAACAAGGTGAAAATTAGTAAAATATTTATTTTTCAATTTTCCAGGCAGTCATTCATGATGTTAATTCCTCAATAGCTTTAATTTCAGTGGAAAAAAAATACAAATAAAGAAAACAAATATGGATTAAACTATATAGATGAATAGATATGCAAATATGTTGCATGCAAAATCCAAATTTTTAGTATTAACACCACTTCATCATACTTACTTTTGATTAAATCTAAACAAATAGGAATGAGCCCATGCTCCTCCACTAGGAGCCTCGCATGTTCGTGAGCCTTTCCATACTCCTGTCTCATGTCATCGTCAAGAGTAAAAGCCCGGATAGCTTTGCTGGTTGTTCTGATGGCTTTGGAGTTTGATTTGTGTGCCTGCAAGAAAGCCACCAGAGTGCCAAGAGCACCGGCTGCTACGAGATTCTGGCGATTCTGTTCATGCTTTAAGCAGCATTCAGTTGACCAACGACCCTGTAAACATGGCAACATAATGGTCAGAAAAGGTTCAGTAATTTCTTGTACTGCTCTATCAGGTTTCTCCTCTCACCTTTTTTTCAGCTCATATAGAGAAAGAGAAAGAGAAGACAAAGAAACAGTATGACTAATTAACTTTATCAATTACCACATGATTTCTGTTTTATGTTTTCAACAACTTCTGTTTTGTACTCACCAAATATTCTGGTACTCGCGACTCTTCAGTTCTGTTTGTCCAGTCCTTAAGTAGATCCAGCAACAATTGACTTCCCTCAGAGGTTAGTATGTCAGAGTTTTGTTCCATCAAAGCGGCCATTGCTTTCAAAGATGGGGCTAGGAGAGTCGAGTCACCCTGATAACACAAAAAAAATGCCCTTGATAATTATGAATGGCTGTGCAATATTAATATACGTGTAGCTATGTGAAATAACTCATGTATTTAAAATAAGACAAGTAAATAGATACATTATTGCCATTCCTATGACATCAGTAGAACTGCTGATCTAAAAAACTTTGTTATCATACCAAATCCTAAGTGTTTGGCCTTGAACTGCATGTTCTAATTTCGTAACCTTTAGGTATATATGCCTTTCTCATAGGTTGAATATCTTATATCAAGAATGAAATCAGAGAAAAGCATACAATCATCTATACATTCTCCTATTCCATATACAATTCAAGCCCCCTTGATAATATTAATAACTATAACAATATTAAAAATAATAATTAAACAAACTAGAAATCAAACTGGAAATAAAAATATCTGATGATAATGAAATATATTTTCAAAAAACAAAAACAGATTAAGAGCCAGTACTTTAGACCTCAAGTGCCATACATCCAATAGAATGGATAATTGTCTTAAATGATAAACAAGACACTGATAGTATACTATATATTTCCCAAGAACATAATGAAAATGAGAAAAGTCAATGAAAATATAGGAAAACTGTATAGTATCATGATTGTCACCATTAACCCACTCACGCCGGATGACGTGCTGACACGTTTTGTGGTTTTCGCGTCAGACGCCGCCGACGAGATATCTGGCCAAGGCTGGTGCTCGGGGTGAGCGAGCGGGCAGCCCAGGCTCGCGGCCCGTGCGCCCGAGAACCTCGAAGCGTTCGGATGATGCGTTCGAAAACCTCGGTATAGCAACCGTGCAAAGCCGGAATGGCCCCGGCGTGAATGGGTTAACAATATCAATATCACTGTCATCAGTAACTTTCATCTACTAACATCCACTGAAAATATTATCCTCATAAATGTCATTATCATCATTAAATCAATAAGACAACGACTTAAATTGTCCCTGATCATGGCAATTATATTCCCTAGGACGTTCACTCTCCGGTTTCACAGGCCTTAGTGTGAGTTGGATTGTGGAAGTGGAAATTCTGACATTTGTGTCTCACAGTAGTAACTATAAAAAGATAAACAATTATAAATAACTAACATCTCCATATTTATGAAAAATAATACCAATACTGTATACTGATAAAAACGATAACAACAAAGATGATCAGAATAACATGACTTGGTATGTGCTCTAGCGTTTGCACTGTCCCTTCACTCTGTCACTCATTGGCGACCTTTAAACCTTTAAATAGCAACAGAAGCAGTAAAGATATTAAAATAACAACATCAAAGAATATATATAATATTGGCTACCAATGGCCTTATAACAACCAAAGATATAACTGTCCTACATAACATACCTGAACTTTCTTTATCAATTTGATAAGGGCTTCATAAGCATTGTTATTATTGGCCAAGACACGATGGGCAACTGACACCTTGCACTCAGTAGTAAAAGTTGCAAGAGGCTCTGCAATCTCATGTTCATTAGGAGATCCATCTGCAGCACATTTAATCTTGTCTAAGGCAAAAAGAATTTCATGCACAATGCTCTTCTTGTCCTTGCTCAGATGCATATTTTTTACTATGGTGCCAAGATGCACACCCTGTAGAGACATAAAAGTTTGGATAGAATAGTTTTGGTGTTGGTTTCAAGGTAGAGTAACTTTTAAGATAATACAATATAAACATAAATAAGACACTATATATTAAACAATGTAAACATATAGATCACTATATATCAAAGAGTATAAAGATACAAAACACTATAAATAAACAATGTAAAGACATAGAATGCTATATATCAAACAGTATACAGATACAAAGCACTATAAAATAAACATTACAAAATATCATAACACCAACTTCCTACCTGAGATTGGAATTCCATCTCGGCATCTTTAATAGCCTCTTCAATTTCCATGTCAAATTCAACAACATTTTCCAGAACAACATTATCAAATGTTTCTTGTGACACAACCTTCGCCATCTTGTCTATAGAAAAAAAGTAAGTTATATAATAGCTGGGATAGTAACTTATTCATTTCAAGACAGGAAGTTACAGCTTACTGCATTATACATGCAAGAGTTATTTTTAAGTTAAAATATCTTGGTAAACCATTTTTACAAACTTCTTTTTTTTTTTTTTAAATAAAATATAGAAAGACTGTTTGGTACTGTGATTCAAAATAAAGAAGCTGCAAAGAAAATCCCATAATCTTTTTGGAAATATACAATGATAAACTATTAATAGTGGAGATGGACAGATATATATGTTTAATATCTACTCTTTTCAAAGAAGAAATATATTATTGAAAGAAACAATACCAATGCATTATTGGCATCTATATAATACTTCATGCAGTGTTCACTTAATTGGCAGGTATGCCTATAGCTAACTTTCCTGATATAAATTTACACAAAAAAAAACACTTTATCATTTTAATTCTATTCTAAGTAAAGCAGAACCTCAACCAAAAAACTTATCAGTATCTTATTCTTTACGAAGGTGACTTGGGGTTTCATTTCTGAGCAGCTAATATCATTTTCCCAATTGCTCCTTAGAAAATATTCTATTACCAATGGTCTTAAAGAATTATGAAAAGATGTAACATATGGTGACTCACCAATACATCACTTTAGGTAAGGCTATCTTTACCTGCTATCTGAATAATTTATACATATCAATGTCCTTGATGTTTATATATCATATATCCCATGTAACCAAAGAAAACAGAAAAACCTTCAATTCATATATAATCATCAACATTTCATAAAGAAAAGAACACACATATGCCCTTTTAAGTATCACCATGGAAACAAGAGATGCTCCAAAACAAAGATATATCAAAATATCAAAAAGAGGGCTGTACATAAGCCAAAAGCTCTATCAGTAATACCAAACCGGGTATAGCATCCATAGGGTACAGCATTACGAAATACCGACTCACTTTGTTTGGACTTCCCACAACTTCCTAGTGTCATTCACACACAAAGACGACTAACGGGACTCCATTTCCTCTCTTCTCTCCCTATCGCTCTATATTTAAAAGAATCTCCTCGCTTGAATTTCTTGGTGTCTTAGGAAGTTTACTACTGAAATTGGTGTGCGTGTACCAAGAATGACAAAATAACCTATGCCAAATGGTTATCAAATATGTAATATCCTATGACAACTGTATCCTGTAAAGGCTCGAAATGACTCATCTATAAAACCTCACCTCTGACCGTCAAGCCGACGTTGCTACTGTAACTCTATCGTCACGTATAAACTAATAAGGTATGTATGCGCCGAGGAAACGTTAATTTTACTCCGATCAATACTTTCACCCCCAATTTTACCCGATAATAGTCTCGGTTGGGCGGCCAAGTGTGCGGAGGCGAGCAGAAGGGAAAGCTCGAGCGAGGATGACTAAATTCGGATTGCGACGCGTCCGTTTTTCGTGTCCAGGCGAGGGTGAGTTTAAATAGGCTTTTCGGTGTTAGAGAGTATGTAATAGGGTTAAGAACCTAAACTATATGCCGTGTAATTTGGCGAGAACTTATAGTTTTGCTTTTATTTGCCTTAGTGGAAATTTAAGATTGCTAAGCCAATGAGCCATTGAACGTTTCGGATGCAGTTTTATGCAGATCGGAGTTTTCCTTGGGATGTAAACACCTCTGGTTCACATCCCGTTTATCGAACGAACCATAACAAAAAAATGCATATTAATGAGCAGCAACCGTTACTCCTTTAATTACTCCCAATCCAATATAACCGTCAATCTCATTCTTAAACAATACACCACGCTTTTTCAAGGTTAAGAGACTCAAAACAAAAGCAAAGTTAGCTCTGAGCGCTGTAATCCCTAGTAGGATGTGAACGAAGACACTTTGTTATGGTGTTGAGTTGAGCGAAGACACCGAGGGAGAACACACGCGCTGCCATGGCTGACGAGGAATTCGATGGCGATGAGTAAGATTCCTAAGCTTTTATTTATTTCTTCTATGTTATTAGGTTGGGAAGAAGTCATAGAGCTATTGTGGGTGAATCTATGACATGATATAAAAGCGTCTTTAGCATAAATTCACGTGGAAATAGAGGTGACGCAACATCGGGGTGACGCTTAGTGAGTCGGACACACTTTAAAGTTACTCTTCTTATTGTAAGATAAATGCTTGAGAATAGCTAGTAGTTGTTGCAGATAGGATACGTAGACCATAAATTTGTATGTGATTGTTGATACATGGATGTATCATCTTCTAGACAGACATAATGCTTTATTTCATGAAATATACCTTTTTGACCAAGTCCTATGGTAATTGAGCAAGGCTTTAAATGTAAAGTTCCCATCCCCCCTTCAACAGGTTTGGGGTAAACAAGTGGAATTAATGAGGGGGTTGAAGTGGGATCTAATGTAATATATGTGGTTTTCTTACACTTTGCTCTAGGAGATATTCAGAAGAGTCCCTCCTTACCAAATACCTCGATGGATTCCTCTCACCCTGTACTTTCTTATTCATCTGCGAATTGCACATCTCCCCAACACCCTCAATAGCATGGGATAAAGTAGATTGGGGAGTTTGTGGGGTAAGAAACACTAATGTGGAGTAAATTGTATGTACAATTGCCACCTGCAGGGTGTTGTGACCCCTGTCACATGCTCTACTTATCTACAGCAGGATGGAGTGGGTAAATTTTTGGAAAGTTCCTGCCACCATTTCCATGGCGCACAGTGATTTTTAGCAAGAATTTTAGATTTACCAATTTTGGGGCATTTATAGTTTACAAAATCCTAACCCGATGACCTAAGCTAACTTTACCTCACCTTACCTTATTTTGAGGTTAAGTGTAGCTTTGAGGGCGGGTTAGTATACATTTGTGAAGAATATTAAAGAGAAGAAAAATTAGTTAAATAAAAAAGAAAAACTTGTAGGAACTCTCAAGCATAGAGCGAGGGACACAGATGTGAAGTATAATTGTTTTCCAGGGCTGGGGTAGGGGGGTGGCAGCTTCCCCACAAGAGGATCACATTTTGTATCTAGGGTACATACATCTGTGTATATCATGTGATATTCTTCAGCTGTTAATCTGCAATTTCCTTGATCTGCTTCATAATACAGTGATTATCACATTCACAGTGCAACAATCAACTCAAAACTCACTTGAAGAGTCAAAATTATTAAAGCTTTAAATGATAATTAAAATGAAACCATCATTGCATATGATTAGCCTACCAATTCAAGGGTAATTTTCATTGGCTACTGTCTATAGAGAAATGGATTGTCCTAACAAGTTCACATCAGCCTGTAGCGAGTATTGAGATATCAGCATAAAAAGTGAAGTGCGCACTTTACAATCACCAACAAGTGTGCACTTTTTCAAAAAAAAACTTGAATTATTCATTGAAAGATAAAATGATACATTGAAAGCTGATGAAAAAAATGACTTCATCAAACACATTTGTTCTCTTGAATTTACATGATATCAAAATATGTCTTAGATTTTAGTTCAGTAGCCATGATTCTCTCTTGACAAGTGGACATAATCTCACCTACATATCTTTCAATAAATCTCATCCACCTCATTCGAACTGTCTACCCAGGCAAAATAGCACTGATGTATACAATACCATATGCACATATTGTTATTCATCTTGTTGATGAAAGAAAGAGGTGAGGACAAGAAATAAACCAAGCAAAAAAA
Source organism: Penaeus japonicus (assembly GCA_017312705.2). Classification (NCBI taxonomy): domain Eukaryota; kingdom Metazoa; phylum Arthropoda; class Malacostraca; order Decapoda; family Penaeidae; genus Penaeus; species Penaeus japonicus. The sequence continues at coordinate 25,134 of BOPN01004607.1, forward strand.
GAAAGTGTAAAAGGGATTTTTTTTTTTTTTTTTTTTTTTTTTTTTTTTGGGGGGGGGGGGGTGCAACTGTGGAAAAAAAATGCAACACCATTATAGAAGTAAAATAATGGAGAAAATAAACAAAATCTTATGGTCAAATAAAACATTCCCTATTGTTCTGAGTTATTCATACAATTGTATAACATATTCTGTTGTTTAACCCATTCACAACGGGTAGTATTTTTGTCTACTCCTGTTTCCATCAGGAAGGTAACAAGTGCGCGAAGCTTCATTCCAGGGTATTTTCCAGCTGTGCAAGGCCGTGCTGAACTTTTTAGAGCATTTTTCACCCACCCTATCCTTCTGGTTTGCGTGCTTGCATTTACAATGTAAAGGCATGTATAAATATTCCCCTGTTCAGAGGAGTTATTGTAGTTGAAAGACATGTTACAGAAACGCATTTCTAGCATTATTTTGTTGAACTTTGCCTATATTCTTCACTTCTATGTGATAATACCAATGGAAAGTGGAAGCATTCTTTTAGTGGGGTATCAAAAAAGATGTTTTTTACTTATCCTTTTTTCCAAAACAAAAAGAACAATATAAATGATCATACATGTACATATGATCTACATGTACCTCACGACATGACATGATATGATAACGCGGGTAATCAACAAATTATTAACCCAATCCCGACAAGCCCGGCGAGAAGTGGCAACCCCTTATGCTGGGGCTATGCAATATCGCCTTGGGGATATCACACTGGTGTGTTGCCCCGTCATCAGGCAGTTTGCCATGTCACACGGGTGTGACACACCAACATCATTGGGTTAACCCCCCCCCCCAGCAGTTTTTCGACTTAGATTTTTTTATTCAACTGATAAGAAGCAGAAATTACCATGATGCCATCAGTATCATTTTTTTTTTTTTTTATAGGTATATCACATTTTATAACATTCAAACACCTAAACTATAGTAATAGACTTTAATAAATTATGGAAAGTAATTATATCTTAAAAATGATGTAGCGTTCTATTGCAAACTAATTGCTTTTGCATGACATCTCAGGACGTCAACTGGCGGGAATGGGTTAACTAACATCAGTGACATAACCTTCAATTTATCAACAAACCAATTTCAACTTTTTCAGTGTCGGTGACGATTTTGAAGAGGCAGAAGAGGATGAGAACCTTGATGACTTGCAGGAAGGAGAGGTCTGTTGTTTTGTTCGTTTTGATATTGATGCGAATCCATTTTTAGTCTTCTGCCTTCTCATTAGAAAAGATATCTCATAATACTTTAGTAACGTGTTTGTGTTGGAGGATAGGTGTTAGGAGTATTGTAGCATATGAAAAGACTAGAAAGATTGAAGAATCTTTTCAGTTAATCTAGTATACATAAAATTTGTGTCCATGAAATATATATATGTGTGTGTGTGTGTGTGAAATATAGAATAAATAATTTTTTTTGTTTCTTCTAGTATCTAAACTTGACCTTAGATTTACCCCTTTACTCGTGAAATGATGTACTTACGCTCTGTGTTTCACTTTTCAGGAGGATGAAAACCAAATGGAAATTCTGGCCGCTGGGGAAGGCAATCAGGTCCCCACACAGAAGCGAATCACAACCCCATACATGACTAAGTAATATCATCTGCTGATCTTGTTTTACGGCTTTTTTGTTTGTGTGTCTGTTTGTATCTTTTTATTTACATGTTTGTGATTATGGGTTATATATATATATATATATATATATATATATATATATATATATACTTCCTGAGAATTTATTGCCTTTTTGCATGAGAGAAAGGGATCCCAAATTGTCATCTCTATATTAATAGTACTGAAATATCTGTACCCTAGAAGTATATTATCTTTTCACCGGTTTCCAATCTTCGGCAGCAGGATTCCAAGAATAACACAACGGCAAATCAATCTTCATCTTGCACTCACGAAACTTTTGACTTGCAGATACGAAAGAGCGAGGGTGTTAGGGACGAGAGCACTACAAATAGCGATGTGCGCACCGGTCATGGTGGAAATAGAGGCTGAATCAGACCCCTTGCAGATTGCAGCCAAGGAATTGAGAGAGAGAAAAATTCCCATCATCATTAGGAGATACTTGCCCGATGGTTCCTATGAAGATTGGGGTATTGATGAACTTATTATAAGTGATTTCTAAAGGGAAACTGTCCCTTCACTTACAACTAGCACTAGAAACTTTTGTGAAACTTATTCTTTCATATATAATGTCTTAGAAGCATTGTGTGTTATTTACCTACTACACATCTTTTATATTTTTCTCCCGGATGCACACTTGACAAAATGTGTTGTTATAAATATATTTTGATAATTCAGGATTATATTTATGAAACTTGAATTTGATTATGTACTTTTTATTGTGCTGTTCATGTCAACATTGCATTCTTATCCTATTATTCACGAGTTTTAACCACAATAGAATGTAAATTGTGGCCTTGGAGTTATACCATTTTCCTTCAAACCAACTGATAATTTGTTCTTTAAAAAAAAAAAAAAAAAAAATATTTTTGTATTTTTGATATTTGAACCATCTATACAATAGTAAGAAGTCCCATTTTTTGTAGTGAAGGAGGAAATAAGTCAAGCAAAATAGGGTCCTAATAATGATGGCCTGACAACTGTATGTAATCAATACTTAACTGAGGTGAAATGACCCATATTCATTCACTGAACGGTTTTCATTGTCATCTGGATTTGGCTAAAAGATAATGCAAAAATATGTGGACTAATAATATTTATATGGGACTGAAGTAGTTAAACATCCTTTCTGAGAAACTAGCTTCTAATTTTGTTGAAAAATTGCATTACTTGTAATCCACCAAAAAGGCTATTTATTTCAATCATCTGTACAACAGCATTTAAGCTTTTGTCTATTGTACACAAAGAAATAAAATTTCATGTAGTATATTGCAACCAACAATGCCAAGTGTATTTTGTCATTAATATGGAATAAATCATTCAGTAAATCATGAGATTAACAGTATAACAAAGTTTTGGATGTTGCAGCATTAACCCACTGCGTACGGGTGTCATGACATACATGAAGTAGGAGCTTTGGCCTGACGACGGGCGTCGTGACGTACATGGCGTTCGGGGATTTTGGAATACTATGCTATTTTATTGTGCTATGAAAAAGGAATGAGTGATGATGGCTACTGCAGTCATAATTACTATAATTACCGTAATACCGTGCTAGCTTAACGTCCAAAACCTAGATGGCACCACTTTTTCCTAGCACCAGCAGGAGAGAGAGCACTCATCCATGGTCTCTAGAAAGCACTATCTTTACAGAGCAATGGCACACACCAAATTGATGACCTCTTGCTCTAAAGTACCGCCAATGAAGGATGTGCAGGCAGAACGAGAAGAGGAAGGTGACTCAATCCATACCCAGTGTCTAAAATGTGCTCCTGTGCCAATATGGATGCCTTTCATTGTGGCACTCACAGTCACAAGCACAGGTTTCATTCCTCTTCTCTACCTCTTGTTATCTTTATTGTAGGGGGCTATATGTTTCGTATTATTTTCGTTTAGTCAGCAAGCTCATTTAAAGAAAAAGGAATTGGACATTTTATTTTTTTCCAACATTTTATGATGTGGAGAAATTAAAAACAGTATTAGAGAAACCATGTCAGTTTAAAGATTTTTTTCTTTATTTATTTGAGTAGCAATTTCAGTTCCAAATACTACTATACTCACCCTAGTGTATGCTTACATCATAGATTATTAACTAGTTCTTTGATAATGGAGTAAGAAAATGATCAGGGGGGGAAAGGCAACTGGACTTTCCTCGGGACTCCATTTTTGACACGAACATTTTACAGGGCTTGTTTATTCACATATTTCTTTAACTATGTGCCTTTACTTATCTTAATCTTGTATTCATGAGAGATAGCTCCAAATTTTCAAAAACCTCAAGAATATGTTTGGTTCATATTTGTAGAAGAATTTCAAAAATTTATTAAAATGACACACATCATCACACAGACTTATTCATGGTGACAATAAAAAAGAAAAAAAGACATTTGTAGTGGAGAGTTTACATACCCGGATCTTTCAATAATCATTTTTGTTGAATTTCTACTACTATTCAGTGAAAACGTAAATATTCAGTAATGCAGTACAATGGGAGTTAAGCTTATTCTGCTAGTACACATTAGCCCATTGTGGACGGTGGCATGACATACATGATGCAGTAGCTTTGGCCTGACAGTAGGCATCATGTCCATGATGTTAGGGGATTTTGGATCACTTTATTGTACTATAAGTAATGAGTGAGTGATGATGACAATTGCAGTCATAATTACTATAATTGCCATGATATTAATCAAAATGTTTTTTACCTAAAATCCAAAACTTACATGGCACCACTTTCTCGTAGCACTAGCAGGAGAGAGAGTCTAAGAAGCACTATCTTTAGAGAATGATGGCACACAGTAAGTTGCCAACCTCTTGCTTCAAAGTATCAGCAATGAAGGATGTACAGGCAGAATAAGAGGAAGGTGACTCAAACCATGCCTAGTGTCTGCAATATGCCCCTATGCTAGTAGGGGTACCTTGTACTGTGGCACTCATAGTCATAAGCACAGGTTTCCTTCCTCTTCCTTACCCGTATACAAGTAAAACAAACAAAAAAAAAGTTGCTTTTTCTCCTCCCATAATAGTAGTCTGTCACACTGAGTATAAAGAAAAAAAATGAAATGATAAAGACCCTTTACTACAATTTTAGTCAACTGCAGCATTGATAGAGATCACAATGTGATATGATAAACAAATCTCTCAATACAATAAAATGAAAAAAAATGAAACAAAAATGGCTCTGGTTTTACAATGAGTGATTAACCCATTAACAATGAGGATAGATTTGCCTATCCAGGTTTCAGGTTTTATTTCAAAGCTTCACACAACATACCTTATCTTTCCCCACTTTCTTTGTCACTCATTGTAGAGCTAGAGCCATTTTTGTGTCATGTTTTTCTGAGTGTTTTACTGTTTTTAGGGGCTTATATCTGCTGAATCACAGGCTTTATCAAATCTTTAGTTTACTAAAATTGTAGTTCATATAAGCTCTTTTTTTTCTTTATACTCAGTGTCATAGAAGTATTGCTGTTTTAGGGGAGGACAAAAAACTATTTTTTTCATATTTGTTTGGTCATGAACAAATACAAAACATAACCATAAAAAATGGAGAGAATATGAAGAGATAGGGAAGAGGAAGGAAACTTGTGCTCAGGACTATGAGTGCCATAGTTGCCATAGTAATAGACACCCCTTCTGGCACATTGTGGACACTGGGCATGGTTTGAGCCAGCTTCCTCTTCTCGTTCTGCCTGCACATCTTTCATCTGCGGTACTTCAGAGCAAGAGGTCGGGAACTTGCATTGTGCCATTGCTCTACAAAGATCATGCTTGCTAGAGACCATAGATAGGTGCCATTCAAGGCTCTCTCTCCTGCTGGTGCTAGAAGAAAGTGGTACCAACTAGGTTTTGGATGTTACGTGAAACCTGTTTTGCTTAATATTATGGCAGTTATAATAATTATGACTACAATTGTCAACATCACTCTCATTACTCATAGCACAATAAAATAAGACTGATCCAAAATCCCTGATCATGATCCTTGTCGTCAGGCCAGACCTCCTGTGTCATGTATGGCGAAAAGACACGTTACCTGTCATAAACGGGTAAGAGAGTTGAAAAAGTCAAGGGATGTGTGAAGCTGCCTCACTCTTAAATAAAATCCATCCTGGAGACTAGGTAAGCAAATCCATCCCCATCTGCAATGGGTTAGTAGATAATTATCTCAGGCAATTAAGTTGCAAGCTGAGCTGACCAACTGGGGTGCCCCCCTGCTATATTATATTTTGTACATATATATGCAAATACCATCTAATTACAACTTAAAAGAAAGCTCTTTTTTATTTTATTTAAACTATAAAGAGATTAAAATGACCAACTCATGGCCTTGGTACATATAAAATAGGGGCAAACTCACTGTTTAGACTAAGATTATTTTTAGATATATCAAGAAGCTAATTTGGAGCATAACTTTCATGGAATTAATTGTTAAAAAAAAAAGGATGGAATTGGGAGATTTTTGAAAACCAAAAGATATCAAAAGTGCATATAGGTACAAATATCCAAAATAGTTTTTTTGGGCCAGACTTTAGTGAGACTGTTACCTTAGTTAATGCTACTACCTTTGTATACATGAAAGGGTAATACACACTGGGAAATAAAAGAATAAACTGGTACCCACTTGTACATTTTATTAGTTAAATCAAAATCATTACTGATATGCATATAAAATGGAAGAGTACAGTTAATCAACATCTGCAGTAGACAATTATAATGATAATAAAGCAAAGGAAAAAGGCTAGATTTTCCCATACTGTGTGATAATTATGCCACTCTAATACATTTTCAAATTCACCAGTTGTTGGTAATAAGACTAGAGGAATAATAATAAATTATGGGACTAAACTACATACAGCAACAAGTAGAATAATGAAAGATCTCATTCAAAATTTGTGTAAAAATCACTTTTCCTCTTATAAAAGTAGCAACATGTATCCCTACAATGTTTTCTTTTTTCTCCTCCTAGGGATATTGAATGAGACAAAATAATTCCAGAAGTGGCAACCATGACAATGTGGGAAATATTTCTATAGGAAAAAAAAAAAAAAAAACTTGCCTTACCAGTATGCTGATATTGTTCCTCTATATTACTATTATTATTATCCTTTTATTTTTACCCTTGATTATATCTACCATCAATCAATACAAACTTTTAATCTAAATCATCCCCACAGTTTTTGTCATTGTCACTGTACAAGTTTCATAATATCTTTTCCTTCCATGCATTCCTTGTCCACATGCATTTCATTCGTCTAACTCTTCTTTGGCTATTTAGAGGAGGAATCAGACTGGTTCTAAATAACTTGTGCTTTTGAGTAACATTGTGTCTTATGCTTAAATGAGTAAAAAAGCTTCAAATTTTTCAATTTTAATGGTTTTTAGATACATAACTGATACAGTCTAGAACTAGCTGTAGACTTGGTGGGGAAATGGAATCATAAATTAGATCAACTGTCTATTACCAAATTCATGATCCTCTCTAACATTTTGACTCCAAGGAAATCTCAATTAATTATTTGTGTTATTCTATCTCATTGCACACTATGGCAATTACTAACTCAAGCCATATCATCTAAATAATTTAGTGCCAATCCTTTAAATAAGTGGTTTGTTGATAAATTATGTTAAAAGTAACACTGGCTTTATATTTATTGTATAAAAAAGCTGACACTAGTCATTATTCTTGTGCTTTCTCTCACACTGCGATAACTCACCAGGTTCTATAACTTTTTACCTCTGTGACGAGGGGAAATTCTCTAATCAAAACTACGTAAATCAAACTGTAATCCACTTTACATTAATCCTTAAAAAAAAAAAAAAAATCCATTCCTCAGATGACTATTCACACCAAGCACCAACAAATACCATCAAATGTGTTTTCTTAATGCATGTATATACTTTTTTTTTTTTTTTATGGAGTAAAAGAATCATGCCAGCTTCCAAAATTATCCTCTCTCTATTTCTCGGTCTCTCCCACGTGAGCATCGTTGCCTTAATTCTAACCAGCCTTCTCGGTGCATGTGGTGACCAGGGAGTGGCCCTTGATCAAGGTCTTGAATTGCTCAGGAACAGGACACTCTACAAACTCTCCGTCATCTTTGGGGATGAGGATGTTCATTTCCGAGGACTTGGCCGAGATGATCTCCGTGTTGAGAGATTCTTTGCTCAGGTATACGTGGCAGCCATCAGTCTTCTCGATCGTGATTGTTGGCATTATGCCCATCACCTACAAAAGAAAGAAAAGTTTAGGAGTGCAAAAATATGTATGCACATACTAAATATTTACTGTTTTCATTCTAATTCACAATATCATTTACATCTCCAGAATATGTTGGAATTTTACAAAGTTAATAAATACAATAAACAGATGAGTCTGAGGTTTAACTGATAATATAATTATTGTCCCAGCTGCAAAGTTAAGAAAGGTCCTACTTACATTACACAGTAAATTAATTCCACATAATCTTACCTGGACCTTGCAGGACTGACAGTTGACAACCTCCGCAGAAGAAACCAGGTTATCAAACACTACTGCAGATTTCTTACATGAGTCTAATATGACAGAATTAACTTTACCCTGTTGGAAGTAAAAATTAAGAATAGAATTTCCATACATTTACAAGAAACATTTATTAATACTCTCAAGATCTGTTCCTATAAGAAACAAATGTGTCACCTGAATAAAATATCTGTATAATACATAATTCCTGAATAATCAAAAAATTATCAATTGACAAAAAAGAAATAACAAAGGAAAGGAGAGGAAAAAAACAATTCAAAGAGAAAAAAGAAACCAACCTTAACTTGAACCACTGTGTTCTGACACTTGAAGATGTACACAGACTGATCCATCTTGGCATTATCAACAACAATGCTTGGTTTGTCCTTCTGGTATTCCACAAACCACTTCTTTCCTTCAAGAGCAAACTTGGGGGGGCGTTCAGGCGACTCGCGGGTTGGTGCACGGACAGGGGCGGTCTCGGTCTGCTTGACGAATGGTTTTGGTCCCTCACGCAGGCTCGGGTTTTTGTGGGTTTTCTGGTCATCTCTAACCTGGAGAAAAAAAAAATGGAAGTACGTATTAACTTTGCATTTCTTTTTCCCTCATCTTTTATTTTTTTATTTTTTTATTTGTTTATTCAATTGACTGATCTATTGACCTTGACCTTCCCTTAAAAGCAGAATTAATGGTTAGTGAAAGCATATATATTTTTTTTACAGCATTGTATCTATACCTTGTAAATCTAGACAAAAAGATATGTGTGTGTTTGTAAAAGAATGTGAAAGGTTTTGATCTTGTTGAGGGAAATAGGCAAAATCAAAGTTTATATGCTTTCACTTGAAAATATCCTTTACATATAAAAATTACTTCCTATGAAAACAAAAATACTGTACTCTAGCTATGCTACCTCATAAGATCAAACATTTCAAAGAATACAGTTTTATCAAATAATAACAGTTAATACAGTTCAAAAATGAAAAGGTTTTCACAAATACTTCAACGGGAAACTAAAACAAAAAAGGGATGTAACCGCCCCATGTAAGTACCATTACCTATTATAGATTAGTCAGTGCTTACCATGAACAGAGCTATCTTAATGCTGCTCTAGTTAGTATGAATATGAAATTAGTTAAACTGTGCCAAGGAAAAGAAGAAAACATAGCTAGAAGCCTCTTGAGGTTAGTACGACACGTACAAGCCTTCCACGTAACTTGTGTTCCTCATAGTCCCAATTAGTCTTCATTCAGGTCCAATATTATGCAAATTAGTATCACAGTCTGTTGTTCTGAGCGAACGCCATCATCTTCTTCAATGGCCACCATACCATAACATTCAACAGCTTCATTTGTATGCATTTGTACAAGATAAAGATAACAAGACAATCACGTCAATAAGATGGTCCATGATTCTTCAACCTCCCGACAATTCATTAGACACCTACATGCAGAACTTAGATACCCATTTACATTTACAGTACAGGACTTTGCAAAGTTCATACATATACATATACATATACATATACATATACATATATAAATATATACACATATATACATGTACATGTACATGTACATATGAACATATATACATATGCATAGCCATATACATATATACATATGCACATGTGTATACATGTACATATAAATAAAATCCTCAACATACACATACAAATCATACCTCAAAAAACAAGAGACAAATGTCATCTAAATATCCATTCATCTAAAAGTTTGGAAGGGAAAAAGCCTATGTATGTGCATGAATAAAGTACCAGTTTCTTCAGCATTTTACAGCAAGAGGTGATGCAGCTTATGTAACCTGTATACCAAGGAATATCCCCACAAAAAAAAAGACATGTGTCAATTTACTGTCTGTGGCGTCCACACCCCTGGTGGAAGACGAGGTGCGTTGCGGTCCACCTATACAAGAAATAAAATAAAACCTGATAACTTTCTCTGAACAATCTTTAACACAAAAAAATTATAATTCCCTGGAACACCTCTGAAGACATGAAATCACATCCCCAACAGCTCTCACATATCTCACTCGGATAAAACTGTTCTCCTTCAGTACCTGTCTTCTCTTCTTCTTCTCATCTCTCTCTCACATATGTTTTCTTAAATATTCAAGAAGACTCAAAGATTCATTTTGACAGGTGAAAACATTCAGGATAAATGAAGCTTCTCTCTCTCCTTTAACGAAAGACCAGGAGACCAAAGACAGGATTCTTTAACTGAAAGCTACCAGACTTACCGGAACTCTTTCAACTGTGCCCTAACTGTAGCTGATTTATCAAGCTGCACGGATTGCATTGTTATGATTTTAATCTCATTAGCACTCTAGTGTCTTATGACGAGCAATGCATGCTTTTTTATGATCATATAAAACCACACTATAGCACAGACATTCTATGATAGAACTTGTAAAAGCATAGTCCTTAAAACACACATTAAGGAATTTGATTTAAAGCTTTTTCTTTGCACAAATGCCCTAGAAAAAAATCAGGTTTAGAAATTACTAATATAATATAGAAAAATAAATAATATAGAAAAAATGTAATGGTATCTGAATCGGGCCCTTTAAATGGACCTCAAATATCTTAACATCATACATTTAGTACAGAATTCACTTATATGCAGCTTATAGGTTCTCTTTTCCATAACTGAAAAAAAAGGCCTCACACAGCAATAAAAAATTATCTCACAAACATAAACCGTTTTACATACAAAAAAACACTAAAAATAGCATTCATAAAACACAGTCATAGAAAAATCAAGCCAAACAGCACTCTCCAACCCAACACCTTACCTTCTTGAGGCCGGAAGTGATATCCGTTCCCTTATTGATAGAGGCGAAGAGTGCAGCTCTACCGTCATCCTCCATAGCGGCGGCAGCTTTGGGCGCCAGGGGGACCATGGGGGGAGGGGGAGGGATGCCAGCTACCGACAATACAGCGAAAGTTAGCTACATTTTATCAAAACAAGTTATACTGACATTGCCAATGATACAAACCAGGAGAAAAAAGTGAATTTAATGGTTTCTTACAAGCTCGACAAGGAGAATGCTTGGATATACATGCAATGAAATAGTTTATTATAAATTATATCATTACTCTGTCAACTATTTTGGACTGTGGATTCTCCTATATCTTATCTGTAATAATCAAGCAAGCCTAAAATGTCTAAAACACAGGTAAGCAGTAGTTGACGACGAATATGAGGAAAATATTCTTCAGACATTTTCATGACATATGAAGTATAAATACTTTTGGTCAATTAACACTAAAATCTTTATCTTAATATCCATAACTAATCTAATCGGTATAATTTTACTAGGCAATCTCTGATACCAGACTCTGATAACATTTATTCTAGAAATAGTGGAAAATAGATCTTAACTGACATCTTACAAAAAAAAATTAATCAAATCCATCAAAATGGTAACAAGACAGAAAAAAATTCCCAATAACCCGAGTTGGTCAGTAAAAGATCACTCTTGGAACTCTATGTAATGTCCATACATTCAGTGTGGTGTACTTTGATGATCCTCTTTAATTGCATGGGCTAATGGTCTTAGTAACTCACTTTGTAAGCCTTATGTAATGACATTAGTATTTCATATTTTTATCACTTCATGCCTTTGTGACATTTTCAATACAAGAGGAATAAGGAAAAATGGAAAAAAAAAAGTTTCCTTAACTATTTGTCTATGGTTATTTCACACTTGATGAAAAGTCTATTCCTTAGAATAGTAATGATGTACTTGGAAATGAAAAATAAATACAGGAAAACTTTCAAATTTCAAGACTTGGTGATTAGAAAAAAAAAATATAGCATTGTCTTACATAATGCTTATTACAAAAGGACAAAAACTTCCATAACTGTAATGGTATCTCACTTTTTTTTTTAATCAAACGCATTAAAAAAAAAAAATCAAGAATTCTCCTTGTAAAGGTTTTACTCTAAATAAATCTAAATAATTCCATCAAAAGGAGCAAAGACGTTTGACTACAGATGCCAAGATTTACTCAAACAATTAACAACAAAAAAATAATAACAATAATTATATCACAAGCTTTACATCTACTTTTTTAATCTGAAAAACAAACAATGGAATGTAATTGAAAATATAACTTTAATAATACCAATGATGATGTAAATAATTAAGACACATTACCAAAGAAAACATTTGCATAAAAATATAT
>BOPN01004607.1:47500-50000 GCA_017312705.2 Penaeus japonicus
ATTGGTACCTATAATAGGTAATTATAAACATCATAAATAAAAACATCGGAAAAGGGGAAAGAATCAAAATTCATTATACAGTTGTTGAAAGGGTATTCCTCTGTTGCTTTCATTAAAGTCTGAAAATATTTAATTGCATTGTAGAAGACTTCCTTGTAATGTCGAGTGGAAATGTGTAACAAACCCACAAAAACTTTATCCATAAAATAGCATATGCAAGAAAGTAATGCAAAACCAACACTGTTATCTAGCAAGTCCTACTAATAAATAGGATTTTTTATCTATTCAAATACACTTCAAAAAGCCTATATATATATATTTATTTTTTTTTGCTTTTTAACTGAAACTGATAAGAGAACAAAATGTTCACAGTGAAACTGAAAGAAAAAACTCAACAGATCATTGGTGAATACAGTCATTCTTTCATTCAAAATAACAATATTAACACTCTCTCATCTTATAAGAAAAGAATATTTCTGATAATATGCAGTCAGCAGCCTTTGTTGTTTCTTTCAAGTAATGATCAGTTATTATTATTTTTATTTCATCTTGAAACCTTAACACAATGGCATCAAATTCACCAAAATAATTTTTCTCAATAATGTGAAGTTTTCACCCATCTTCTTTTAATTTTATGTCTTAAAATGCTTAATAAAATTTTGATAATGCTATCAAAGCATCAACAGATATTCCATTCCCCATTTAAAGTAAGCAAATAGCCTCCATCTTTTATGATAGAAGAACGACGTGAGTGTAGCATTACTTAAAAGACAAAGCCAACTTGCCTTCATAGAGAGTCAGTTTCACAGTTTCATCTGCCATGGCTACACACCAATCACTCAAGATCTAATTAGTTACAGGGCAATATTTTTTTTGGGGGGGAGAGGAAAAGGGGAAAATGCATCAAAAAGTGCTGCAGGAGGAAAAGGGGCAAACGCATAAAAAAAAAAAAAAAATTGTAGGTAGTAGAGGCATGGGGTCACACACAACTTCATTTACCATATCCAAGAAACACCTACCACCCCAAATCAAGCCAGGACGACGCTCTGAAATGCGTAATCAGTTAAGCAAATAAACATGAAATTAAGATAGGGTTAATAAGAATGAAGAAATAATTGAAAATAACAGAGACAGAAGCAAGATCTGAAGAATTATTTCTTAGTAGGTCAATCTCAATACTGTGAGTAAAAACAATTAATTCATAGATAAAATTGGACACAAATTTCTGCTGAGGAGATGCAGCCATGATATCTTAGAAGAATGAGAAGGTTTCTGATAAAAAATTATATTATATAATTGAGCAATACAAGGAAACTATATAGTAACTGGAACAAAATGTTATATTGGTACTGGTCAGACATTTACATCAAAATTTTAATATTTCCAAGTGTCAGCATCTAAAAATCATGACTTACATCTTCCTGTTTGCATACAAATACTAAAGAAAGCAAGAGAAATACTGGTATTGGTATTCAAATAACTGTGTTAAAATAATCATCACACTTGTTTGTAAAAAAAATTAATTAAAATGAAAGAATTCAACAAAAATGTTCCAAATGTTTTTTTATTCAATTTCATTCAGAAAAAATATATACGAGTTATCAAACTGGGGGAAAACTATTCTATATATTCTAACAAAAAAATCAATGACAGGAGTGCATAATTAATATAAACAAGTTTGTTTTTTTTAACCTCTGTTATAGCAAAAGCTTGTTCCTTTACAAAATCAGAACATGCAAACTATCTTACAAAATGCCAATTCCATTGCTAAGTTCCCATTTCCATATTCCCATAATCTTTTTTGCACAAACGTACATCATTTGCCTAAACACTTGTCTCTACACCTGTTTCTTATGTGTTGCCACCAATAGCTTATAGGAAACCTTGTTAACAGCTTTATATGAAAGGCTTCTTTTGACTTTCCTATATGCCTGTCACTCACGCAAAGCTACATAAAACAATGGACGCTTTATGCATTAGTTTAGAATAGCACCAAGGGATTTTTTTATCTTTCATTCTCATATAAGGGGTATAAAATCAACAATTGGTCACGTTATCAAATATACTCAAACATATACTAAACTGAATGGCCGACCACTATTTCAAGCACCAGAGAGACTTTGAAAATTGTATAAAATAGGACCACATGCAAGCAAGAACCAAACCTCCTATGCCTCGACTGAAGTCAAACAACCAGTCCGTGAAGCAAACCTCTATTGTTCCCACTGGAGAAAATTCTAAATCCATTATGCAAGCGCTTGTACCCAACAATATCTTTATTTCTACATTTGTATGTTTGTGAAGTGGGAGTCATGGCATCAGCAAAAGTGAAAGTTAATAAGTATCATTGGGAGTGAGGCAAAAGTGTCACAATGAAAATATTGAAGGCTATGAAAACAAGAACAATATTTTGAGTGAAAAAAAGAGGTCCTATAATTCAGGAATAATCTCTGTATATTCACTTTTTGAACTCCGGAGATGGAGAGGGGGTGAGGAGGGA
>BOPN01004607.1:62500-65000 GCA_017312705.2 Penaeus japonicus
GAAGACTTTCTTCCCTAAACCAAGATCCATCCTAATCCAATCAAGTTTTTTTTTCCCCCTAAAAGAAGACTTCTTTCCTAAGCCCATAATTTCCTTGCAAAACTAATATTTCTTTTCCGAAACCAAGACTTTCTTAAACCGACGAAGACTTTCTTGACCTTGTTTATCCTCAACCAAGATTTTTTCCCTCAATAAAGACTATTTTCCTAAACCACGACTTTCTTTCCTAAATCTAGTCTTATAATCCCTCAACAAAGACTTCCTTTCCGAAACCCAGACTTATTTTCCCTCAACAAAGACTTCCTTTCCGAAACCCAGACTTATTTTCCCTCAACAAAGACTTCCTTTCCGAAACCCAGACTTATTTTCCCTCAACCAAGACTTCCTTTCCGAAACCTAGCCTTATTTTCCCTCAACCAAGACTTCCTTTCCGAAACCCAGACTTTTTTCCCTCAACAAAGACTTCCTTTCCGAAACCCAGCCTTATTTTCCCTCAACCAAGACTTCCTTTCCGAAACCCAGACTTATTTTCCCTCAACAAAGACTTCCTTTCCGAAACCCAGACTTATTTTCCCTCAACAAAGACTTCCTTTCCGAAACCCAGACTTATTTTCCCTCAACCAAGACTTCCTTTCCGAAACCCAGCCTTATTTTCCCTCAACCAAGACTTCCTTTCCGAAACCCAGCCTTATCTTCCCTCAACCAAGACTTCCTTTCCGAAACCCAGCCTTATTTCCCCTCAACCAAGACTTCCTTTCCGAAACCCAGCCTTATTTTCCCTCAACCAAGACTTCCTTTCCGAAACCCAGCCTTATCTTCCCTCAACCAAGACTTCCTTTCCGAAACCCAGCCTTATTTCCCCTCAACCAAGACTTCCTTTCCGAAACCCAGCCTTATTTTCCCTCAACCAAGACTTCCTTTCCGAAACCCAGCCTTATCTTCCCTCAACCAAGACTTCCTTTTCTAAACCAAGACTTCCTTTCCGAAACCCAGCCTTATTTTCCCTCAACCAAGACTCCCTTGCGCGTACGAGAGCGAACGACTCAATCAAGTATCAGCCTTACCATCCTGCTGAGCGGTGTCGGGGGCTCCTCCTCCTCCTCCTCCTGCTGGCGCTGCTGGTGGACCTCCAGCAGGAGCCGGACTCGACAAGCCCACCTTCTCCAACTTCGCCACGGCGGTCTCCAGCCGGGTCACTAAGGATGCTAGCTCGGTCGCCATGATCTCCAATTCTGTGGAGGGAGAGAGAGGGAGAAGAGAAACATTAGTGTGTGATGGGGGGTGGTTTGCTAGGGGGAGAGAGGGAGGGAGAGAGGGAGACAGGGAGGGAGGGAGGGAGGGAGGGAGGGAGGGAGGGAGGGAGGGAGGGAGGGAGGGAGGGAGGGAGAAAGAAAGGGAGGGAGGGAGGGAGAAGGGAGGGGGAGGGGGGAGGGAGGGAGACAGGGAGGGAGGGAGGGAGGGAGAGAGAGAGAGATTGAGGGAGATTCTGGTTCAATGGATGTCTCATTATTTTCTTAACAAAGATCATACAAGCTGTGACGATTTAACGAAAAAAAATGTGCATATATTCCTGGCTACCCATCCTCACTCTATCGGAGTATCCTTCTCCTTTGAGGAATACTGACACGCAAACAATACACAGTTTCCAATACTGCAAAATGAGACGGTCCAATACCTATACACAAGCTCGCACGCAGGCAGGTACGCTTCCCACACGCACACATGCACATACATACACACACTCACACACTCATACACTCACTCACCCACTCACTCATTCCCTCCCTCACTCACACACTTACACACTTTCACTCACTCACTCACTCACTCACTCATTCACTCACCCACCCACTCACTCGCTTACTCACTTACCCATAGACTTATTCACTAACACATTCAAACGCTCACTCACTCACTCACTCGCTCACTTACCCACAGACTTATTCACTAACACACTTTCAAACGCTCACTCACTCACTCACTCACTCACTCACTCACTCACTCACTCACTCACTCACCCACCCACCAACCAAACCACCCACCCATCCATCCACCTAACCACCCATCCACCCACCCACTCATTCACTTGCACACTTTCACTCACTCACACTCACTCACTCACTCACTCACACTCACTCACTCACTCACTCACTCACTCACACTCACTCACTTCGCCACTCATATCGATATAAAGTTCTCCATCTAAGAGCCGTCTCCGCACCTCATTTTCAACCCTATTACGGGCTCGGTGGCGAAAAGGACTTTCCAAAACGACATTATTACCTGTGAGCTTTAACTGGGGAGGGGGGAAACCAAGACTTCCTTTCGAAACCCAGCCTTATTTCCCTCAGCAAGACTTCCTTTCCGAAACCCAGCCTTATTTTCCCTCAACCAAGACTTCCTTTCCGAAACCCAGCCTTATCTTCCCTCAACCAAGACTTCCTTTTCTAAACCAAAGCTTCCTTTCCGAAACCCAGCCTTATTTTCCCTCAACCAAGAC
>BOPN01004607.1:70000-87500 GCA_017312705.2 Penaeus japonicus
AGAGAGAGAGAGAGAGAGAGAGGGGTAAGGGAAAGAGGAGGGGTGGGGGGAGCAGCATGGAGAGTCAAAGGTAGTCAGGGAGATAGTAAGGGAGTGGGAATAGGGACAGAGAGAGGAAGAGCGACAGGGAGAAGGAGGAAGAGTGTGAAGGAAGGAGGGAAGGAGGGGAGTAATAAAGTAAATAGATAAAGAGGTATAGTGGGGAGAAGGATGAGACAGGTAGAAGGACGAAGAGAATAAAAGACAAAGGTGGGAGAAAGGGAAAACTGAAGAAGAGGAAAGAAGACGAGAGAGAGAGGGAGGGGGAGACATCCAAAAAAAAATACAAGGTGTGAAAAGTGGAGTGCAATACCTAAGACACAGCTAGACGTAGGGAACACTGAAACTGCATTTCCACAAATCACGATTGATGGACTTAGTTCTTTGTTCTGAACAGTGAAGACTTCCGAACATCACTATAGCAAACCTGTCTATGTCCCTACTTTAATCCATCCCTTAGAATCCAATAAAATAATAGAAAAAACAAGAATCAAATCAAATTCAAGAATAACTTTTCATATTGCATCCCATATCTTTGTACGTCGGCAAACCTACGAAACAAGTCATTATGAATACAGGCAGGATACAAAATGGCTGTTCCTTCAAACAATGACATGTAAACAATACAAGTCTTCCGGTTGGTAAAAATTCAGTTAACAGTATTTCTATACGATTACAATTGTCCTAACCTTAAAACAATGGTAGACATTACGGTTTCCCACAAGAATACTGTTGTTTATAAAGTGAATGAACAATGGTAGTATACAATAGAGTAGTTCAAAGCTTTGTATATTAAGCCAGTGATAAATACTGACTGAATAATACTAGTCATGTGCGATACTTGTGTTATAAACGATCTCCATTTATTGGACATGGAATATATACAACATAATTGGAGCCAAAATGTAAATTGGAATCTAGTCTATACTGTCTACATGGATGTTTATTATATTCATATGTTTCATGTTTTAATTGTTGTTTGAATAAGTCTGCCTGTTTTAGTCGTTCAATGACATTATTTATACATATATGTGCCAGCGCATTTATATGCACGCATGCATCTGCGCACGCACACGCACAAACACACAAACACGCAAACACAAACAAACAAACAAAACAAACACACACACAAGCACACACACACACACACACACACACACACACACACACACACACACACACACACACACACACACACACACACACACACACACACACACACACACACAATCCTGCAGAAGCAAGATAAGGGACACCTGGGTGGGTCGAAATCCCCCCATCCCCCCATCCCCCCCATCCCCCCACCCCAGACCCACTCCTGGCGGCCCCAAAGATGCAAGCAGATTCCATATAAGGAGCTGCATCTCCCTGCACGAGCGAGGGAAGTTCAAAACGCCAGACGGAAGTAATGTCATGGTGTCTCTCCGAGCGCAGTGGCCGACGACCCTCGTGCGCGACTTTCTCTGATTTCACGCCATGCCACTTGCCCGCCTTTTGAGGATGTTCTCTTATTTGTAAATAGATATAAACATATATATATATGTATATGTATTTGGGCATATATGTGTGTGTATGTGTGTGTGTGTGTGTGTGTGTGTGTGTGTGTGTGTGTGTGTGTGTGACTTTGTGTTGTAGGCGAAAGAAGTGTTTTTTGCATGTGTGTGTTATATGCAAGTTTATAGTGAAATATATATATATGTGTGTGTGTGTGTGTGTATATATATATGTATATATGTATATATGTATATATGTATATATATACATAATATATATATATATATATATATATATATATATATATATATATATATCCGTAAGTGCGTGCGTGCGTGTGCGTGTGCGTGTGCGTGTGCGTGTGCGTGTGCGCGCGCGCGTTTTATCTACAGCCTCAAATCTTATCATCAGTTACATGATCAGTGTTCAACTTATCTCCCATTTCGATAATGCATTCTTACCACGCCCACTCGACACTGGGAAAACAATCGACGCAACCAACCGAGAGTTTCTCCTCCTTCCCTCTGTTCCCCTTTTCCCGGGACGCAAATTAGAGGGGGAAATGTAATAAGCGGACACCACCCATCCCTTGAGTGTGATCCTCAAAGGGCAGAAAGAGAGTTATTGACAAATGTCTCAGATGCCTTGGAAGAGATTCTTTCTTGGGATCTCTTTAGGTTTCGCTACTGTATATCAGGTACGTGAATAGGCATACAAGATACACGTATACTCATACACATACACATTCATAAACGTATGCACATGCATATGCACACGTACACAGTTATCACGCGCGCGCGCACACGTACAGACAGACAGACAGACACACACACACACACACACACACACACACACACACACACACACACACACACACACACACACACACACACACACACACACACACACACACACACACATATATATATTTATTTATATATATATACATATATATATATATATATATCATATTAATATACTTATATAATATAAATACATACATATACACACATATACATGTACACATATGTATGTATATATATGTATATACACGTGTGTATATATACATATACACACATGTATTTTTTTCTCATTTAAAAATATTCACAAACTTTCATATAAAATACTTAACGCTCGGAACCGTCTCTATGACTGAAGCAGACTAAACAAAGTGGAACATGCTCCAGAAGCACGAAAACGAGCAAAACTGCTTCGTTTAATTGCATGCAACCGGAGTATAATCAGGTTAAATGCAGGCAGAATGTTCTCTCATCACAGCCATGGATCTTCGGGCCTTACAACCATTCAAACAAATGCTGCAAAAGGTGAGGCCATTGCGAGTTGTGAGTGCAGGGGGAAGCTATAGTAACTGCAAACATAACCAGAACTCAAAAGACCTTAATTAAATTGATCGAGGTGGGCATGAACCTCGATCTGGAGACTAATTTAATACTCCCCCCCCACAACCCTCCCCCCGACAGTGGAAACTGCACTGAGGCTCATGACAAAGAGTGAAGGCTGAATCACCTCATGCCTTTTGATCATTCGCCGTCTGCAACATTAGTACGCATCGTAAGATAGCTTGGCCCGATTTCCCCAAGAGATAGATGAATACTTCGCTAGCTAAGCACCAAGGCTGCAAGAGGGGATCTGTTCCTATTTCTATGAGAAGTATTACCTTCGTCACACCTGCCTTGATCTACGCCACTATCCGCTCTCAGGGAGGAAGCCGGAGGCGAGGTCAAAGGTGACGTCACAAAGGCCGACGGGGTCATCGAGGGTGTGGTGAGTGCGGGGGAGTTGAAAGGGGGCGTAGCAAGGGCGGGAGAGGTCAGGGGCGGGGTGGCCGAGGTGGTGAGGGCGGGCGAGACCATGGGGCGTCGGCCTGCCTCCTCGTCGGCCTCGTAGCTGCTGTGGCCGTCCAGCGAGCTCGCGCCGATGGAGATCTTGGGGATGGCGCCGTTCTTGCGGCCGGTCTGCGTGCCGTGCTCGGCCGTGCGGAGCGGCCCGTTGTGCTGCCCGATGCCGCCGTCCGCGTCCTGGTCAGGCACGTGGCCGTTGGTCTTGTCCGCGCGGGGGCATTCCTCCGAGGCGTCGCGGGCGCAGCTGCACGCGGTCCCCATCGTTCGGGAGGAACTGCTTGCGGCTTCACGAAAGCATCACAACTTGCATTTGTTTTTTTTCTCCGCTCTAAGTCAGTGGCATACAGGGATTATGGCTGTGCATCTGACTGAAGTAAGCAGTGGACCGTGTTTCAGCATCAATTGTGCAACACACAAGTTCTATAAACCATGCATGCAATACATGTTCTTTTTTTTTAAGCCAGCGCCGTGAGCATGACCCGCCTCTAAACGCGCACAGACGAACACTCTCCTAACACCCGGGACGCACGGACGAAGGGGGACGCACAGCTGGCTCGGTCATCAGCAGCTCGAGGATGAAATAGAAGACGCTCCTATCCAAGATGGCTTAATTTAGTACCCGGCTTGCCATGCTATGTCATTCAACCCACAGTCAGTTTGATCTCTACTGTAGCACCCACGTGTCGCATTAACGGTGATGGTAGGTAAGTAACATTATAAAGAAAAAAAAATCTAGCTCAACGCACAAGAGGAATAATAACAATCACAAAAACACGTGGCACGGTAACCCTCTCTGGATTAAATTAATTAAGTCAGTTGACAAATGACGCCATTTTTTCTCTTGGGTCAATAACAACGATCAATCATGCTCACAGCGTATAACCCTACAGGTAATACCTATGCACACACACAAAAAAAACAACACACTGTCGAGAATCGCCGTGTTACGCAAGGCACGTAGCGAGAAACTTAAATAACGTCACAGATTCACGCACCGGCGATAGCAGTGTGAAGAATGAATGGACATCGCACAGGCTTGTGGTTTGTTTGGGGTGAGCCGGTCGGGAAGCGTGAGATCTTGTAATTGGCGCGAGAGGTGGTGACAGGATGACAAGTGACTGACATGATTGACAATGTGGTGTGATTAACGAGGCGCGTCATTTGCACAACATGAGTGTACAAGCAAATGTTTGTAGAAGCAGAAAATCACAAGCAGGAAAAGACAGAAAGCATACAGTACTTTGGTAGGTTTGTAGGGGAGACTGTGCTTTGGGGAGAAATATGAAAAGCCACTCGATAAACTGTCTGAAACAAGGGAAAGAAGAAGGGATTTCCGAGGAGTCCTTTTTGCAGTTCTGCGAAGGACTTGGCACCAAGAAACGACCGACGCCGCATAAGGTACTCCTAGGCACCGGCTTTCCCTCTGTCTCACGAGGAGGTCTGTCTTAAACCACTGCAAACAGATCACCGGGAACCATAACGACTTCTTAACAAATGGGCTTGGGTATTAATAACGCCTTTGTTTCCTTCGCACTTCCAAAAACAGATCTTGCCACACAATTATAAAAAAATAATCATCTAGAGCCATATTCAAATCACTGTGAATCTCGACGTCCCTTCCATGCTTATTTACGGTCACAAATCGGAGTTTTCCCTCGCCTCCGCAAGCAAGTTGGCTTCTCATCGCAAACGCCAGTCAAGACATACAATCACAGCCTTATCTACCGAAGCTACTCATATCCACAATATCGTTTACGGTTATGATCATACAATCGAGGGGTGCACGAATCGTCTGCGAGGGGAAAGGTCCTCTCACACGCCTCCGCTTCTGACCGCGAGCGGAGTCGAGTGAGTGTGCGTGTCACTCACTGGCTGGGAGGTCTACCGGTACCAACGCCACCGCCACGAGCCACGGCGCCCCCCCCCTCTGCAAGCACGAGGCCCGATCACAGATGACACAAGCGCGAGAGTGTGATGTCGGCGTGCGTGTGGTGTAGGCTCTATGGTGTTCGGAGCAGCAGTGTGAAGGCACCACTAGCCCTTCAGCCGTGGTCGTGTTAGGCGGAATAAGGCTGCTGAGCACACCACACCGCCGCGGCCCAGACAACAGACGCGCCACCGCACCCGCTCCCCGCATCAGCTCTCCCGCCGCCCAGCCGCCCATACAAATCATGCCTCATGTTTCGGCGTCGCAGATAAACCCCGTTGCAAATTGTACGTTGCAGATGGATTATTTATTGAGTAAGATTAGAGACAAGTGGAAAATACCATCAAAAATTACCTATTTTTCAAACATTTCGTGGGGGTAAACACGAGAAACACTCGCTCTGCCTCCCTTGGCACTCTGAGCGGCGGCGCGGAGCGTTGCTATGGAAACACCCCAGCGCGAGGGAGGGGAAAGACGGCGGGAGGAAAGAGTATCTTTTTGAGTGCAAGTCTGACGGACGAAGTACGGGAAAATATGTAAGCCTTTTTTTAAGTAATAATGAAACTACAATATGCTAATTGATAAATATATTTTTTTTACTTCATTCATTCATTCACCCCTTGCTATCCTCTCCCTTGATTGTCCTCTGGCCCTCCCCCTCCCCCTACCCATCCCTTTCCTCTTCCTTTCTATCTCCCCCCTCCCGCTCCTTCTACCCCCATCCTCTTTCTCTCATTCTCTCTCATTCTCTCTCTCTCTCTCTCTCTCTCTCTCTCTCTCTCTCTCTCTCTCTCTCTCTCTCTCTCTCTCTCTCTCTCTCTCTCTCTCTCTCTCTCTCTCACCGTTTCCACTTCCTTCCTCTTATTTTCATTATCATTCTGATTGTCATACTCATATATTAACACTCGTACTTCCCTTTCCCTCTCCCTCTTCCTCTGTTTCCTCTCTTTTTTCCTTCCCAGCTCCCTCTCCATCTCCTCCTCCCTCCCCTTTCACTCTCGCCTTCTCGCTGCCTCTCTTATTCCTTCTGCCTCTGCAGGTCTCTTTTTCTTTCCCTTTCCTACCCTATCTCCCCCCCCCCTTCCTTTCCTATCATCTTGTCTCCTCTCCCTCTCGCTCACTTCTCCTTCTCCCTCACGTTCTCCATCTCCCTCTTCCTTTCCCTATCTTTTACTTTTGCCTTTCCTTCTCCAACCTTTCCCTTTCCTTTATCTCCTCTTTCTCTCTCACTCTCGCTCTCTATTTCCCTCTTCTTCTACACTTCCTTCCCCCTCTCCCTCCCCATTTCCTTCTTCCTCTCCATCTCCCTTCCCACTCCCCTCCTTTTCCTCTTCCCTTCCCCTCCCTCTCCCTCTCCACTTCCCTCTTTCTCTCTACTTCCCTCTTCCTCTCCCTCTCTCTCTCTTCCTCTCCCTCTCTCTCTCCTTCCCTCTCTTTTCCTCTCCCTCCTTTTCCTTTTCCTTCTCCTCTCCCTCTCCTTCTCCTTCTCCTTCTCCTTCTCCTTCTCCTTCTCCTTCTCCTTCTCCTTCTCCTTCTCCCTCTCCCTCTCCCTCTCCCTCTCCCTCTCCTTCTCCTTCTCCCTCTCCCTCTTTCTAAAGGGGAAGAGTTTCAAATGAGGCTTAAAGGTCACATGCCAAGCGTCACGCAAGTAACATCTAGAATACAAGTCATTCTACAAACATTCTACTTTAATGTTAATCTTATTATCGTTAACTTACGAACTGGTGAACATGTGTCGAATAACCTCTCAGATCTTTTATGATCATTATCATCAATATGATGATGAATATTATAACTATTATTACTGGTACTTTAATATTTTTTTACCTTCTAAATATAAACATAAATATAAACATAAATAAATATATATATATATATATATATACATATATATATATATACATATATATATATATATATATATATATATATATATATATATATATATATATATATGTTTACCTATCTACCCAAGCCAGACTTAAGTGTAAAAAATATAAACACAAATATGAAAAAGTACATGCAAAGAATTAAAAGTTAAGAATGAAAAAAAAAGTATATATTGCACTTTCATTCATTTTAAAGCAACCCTCAGTGTAAACGAGCCTATGCAAACTTATTAATCAAACGTGCAGTATTTAGATCATCCATCTGCCTTAAGAGCTGCTGCCTGTTATAAAATGCATCGCCCATGCAACAGTACCCCACCCTCCTCCTCTTAAATCTTGCTCTTGTTGCTCTTCTTCTTCTTCTTCTTCTTCTTCTTCTTCTTCTTCTTCTTCTTCTTCTTCTTCTTCTTCTTCTTCTTCTTCTTCTTCTTCTTCTTCTTCTTCTTCCTTTTTAGCTATCTCACTTTAGCAACTCCATCTTTTCCGCTTTCTCTCTCCCTTAACCCTTTCCTTTCATTTCCTTATTTCCCTCTCCTTCTTTCTCCTTTCTATTCCCCTTTTCCAACTCCCACACCTTTCACACTTTTCACACTTTTTTTCCCTTCCTTCATTCTCTCCATCCCTTTCCTCCTTGCCTCATTCCTTCCTTTCTTTCCTTTCTTTCTTTTTTCCCTCCCTACTTCTTTCCTTTCCTCCCTCCCTCCTTCATCACCTTCCCCTCCCTCCCTCATCCACTATCCCCCTTCCTCCCCTTTCCCCCTTCCTCATTCCATCCCCTCTTTCCCCTTTCCCTACCTCGCCCCATTCCCTCCCGGCCCCCCCCCCCCCCCCTCTTCCTCTTCCCCCATGCATGACTAAGTTTACAGAGAGTGATCTTACATATGTCTTCCACACAGCTAAACGTAACATTCACACACAACCTTTTCTCACTTAAAGGGTAAACGTTCACGAATTGGAGAGAGTGCTTCCCGGATAAAAAGATATTAAAGCAAAAGAGACTAAAAAAAAAAAAAAAAAAAAAAAAAAAAACATATACGTATATATATGAAAAAAAAATCGAGACAATTCTGTTCGTATTTCCTCTGGTGGCCATGTCAGCGGGAAAAGCACAACGCTAAATAACCTTTTCAAAGCACTGCTCTCCTGTGCCTCCCGAGTGCCTGTTAGACCTTTAAACTTTTCAAAAAAATCAGAAGTAAAAAAAAGAAGCTTGTTGGGTTTATTTGCTTCTTGTTTTGTTCTCTCCCGAGACGAGATCATCAGGCAGGATGTATCCCCCCCCCCCCACTTGATAAAAAGTTTAGAGATGTTTGTGTCTTAGAATCTAGGCTTATCAGGTATGTGCAAAAACTGGCTGAGCAATCACTATCATTTTTAAGTTTTTATGTGCAAAAAAATAACACTTGAACCCCACTTTCATCATACTTAAGGATTCACACATGCACTGATGTCAGAAGCAGGCAAGGATTTTTTTTTAAGGGCTGAGTAGGCATATCAAGGCGTGTCTCGTAACTGACGTCATCGGTGACGTCATCCGCATTCCTCCTCCAAAGAGTTTGTGTATTCTGTCATAGTAAACAGGAATTCAAGCCAACTCACGCTTTTTTGGAACCCTCATAATAAACAACGAAGACTTGCCGGTATTCGCCCAAGAGGGGGGGGGGGGGAGAGTTGAGATTATCACGCATTCAAGATCGTCTTCGCAATGTGTCGTCGACGAAATGAATAAATACTTTAAACGGGACACATTATACAAGGCACAAACAATGACTTTCAAGATGTTTTGTTCGAACCTCCTCAGAGACACTTCTGCGTGTTTCTTAACGCGGCCATCGCTCACACCTCCTTCAACACATCACAACAGTTTCACCTTCGCTTTCCAAAGTCACTGTCGATAACCACTAGTCTATATTAACAAGCATACAACATAAAAAAAAACATGTTTACAACACGTTCAGCCTCGCCTCGCTGTCAAAACACACGGCTTTGTAGTTTTCGAGATGACCCGTGCTAAAGAAACACTACGAACACACGTGAACTACAGCGCCCTTATATTGGCTTACTAGAGGGAGGTGGGGGCACTGGGTGGTCAGACTATGGAGAGGCGAGAGCAACAATGTTGAGTCGAGAGGGAGGGAGGGAAGGAGGGAGGGAGGGAAGGAGGGAGGGAGGGAAGGAGGGAGGGAGATAAAAGAGGAGACGTTGGCAGGGAGGTAGGTAGGGGCTGGGTGAATTGGAAGGGAAAATTAAACCTTGGATGACTTGTTTTACTACTCTTTAAAGAAAAAATCATCATATTTCGAAAGTGAAGGCGCAGATATCTCCCATTACCGGTCAGTCCCCCACCCCCACCCCCACCCTGTCGCCAACAATAAAATTCCTCCACCAATGAGAATAACAACATCATCAATGCTAACAACAACGACGACAAAACCCACCAACAAAGAATCACAAGAAACTGAAAAAAAAGAAAGAAAGAGAAAAGCAATACAACAATAAATGAACATGAAACACCACCCGAACTGCAATCAATACAAGAAACGCTGTCCCAGATCCAGACCCAAAAAGGAGGCTGCGGCATCCACCAGTACTTTCACTTTCAGATGCTGTTCTTCGACCACGCAGCCATGGTCCGCCGACCCTCCCGACCCTCCTATCCCGTCCCTCCCCCCATGGTCCGCCGACCCTCCCTCCTATCCCTCCCCCTATGGTCCGACGACCCTCCCTCCTATCCCTCCCCCTATGGTCCGACGACCCTCCCGACCCTCCTATTCCATCCCTCCCCCCATGGTCCGCCGACCCTCCCTCCTATCCCTCCCCCCATGGTCCGCCGACCCTCCCTCCTATCCCTCCTATCCCTCCCCCTATGGTCCGCCGACCCTCCCGACCCTCCTATTCCATCCCTCCCCCCATGGTCCGCCGACCCTCCCTCCTATCCCTCCCCCCATGGTCCGCCGACCCTCCCTCCTATCCCTCCTATCCCTCCCCCTATGGTCCGCCGACCCTCCCTCCTATCCCTCCTATCCCTCCCCCCATGGTCCGCCGACCCTCCCTCCTATCCCTCTATCCCTCCCCCTGGTCCGCCGACCCTCCCGACCTCTATTCCATCCCCTCCCCCACAGGTCCGCCGACCCTCCCTCCCTCCCTCCCCTGGTCAAACGACCCCTCCCCTCTATCCCTCCCCTATGGTCCGCCGTCCCTCCACTCCTATCCCTCCCCATGTGCGCCGACCCTCCCTCTATCCCTCTATCCCTCCCCTATGGTCCGCCGACCCTCCCTCCCATCCTCCCCCCATGGTCCGCCATTCCCTCCCTCTATCCCTCCTATCCCTCCCCCCATGGTCCACCGACCTCCTCTATCACTCCTATCCCTCCCCCTATGGTCCTCGACCCTCCCTCCTATCCCCTCCCATGGTCCTCGACCCTCCCTCTATCCCTCCTATCCCCTCCCCCTATGTCCGACGACCCTCCCTCCTATCCCACCCCACTATCCCTCCCCCTATAGTCTATGACCCTCCCTCTACAATATCCTCCCCATGGTCCATGACCCTCCCTCCTATCCCCCTCCTATCCACTCCCACCTTGGTCCCGCCGACCATCCTCCCTATCCCTCTATCCCTCCCATGGTCATAAACCCTCCTCTATCCCTCCCCATGGTCCGCCGACCCTCCTCCTATCCCCCTCCTATCCCTCCCTATGGTCTGACGACCCTCCCTCCTATCCCTCCTATCCCCCTCCCCCTATGGTCCATCGACCACTCCCTCCTATCCTCCTATCCCACACTCTATGGTCCGACTGACCCTCTCCTCCTATCCCCTCCCCGCATGGTCCGCCATGCCCTCCCTCCTATCCCTCCTATCCACTCCCTGTGGTCCGTCTGACCCTCCCTCCTATCCCTCCTATCCCTCCACATGGTCCGCCACTCCACTCTATCCTCTATCCCTCCCCCTATGGTCCGACGACCCTCCCTCCTATCCCTCCTATCCCTCCCCCTATGGTCCGACGACCCTCCCTCCTATCCCTCCTATCCCTCCCCCTATGGTCCGACGACCCCTCCACTCTATCCCTCTATCCTCCCACATGGTCCCGCCGGCCTCCTCCTATCCCTCCTATCCCTCCCCCTATGGTCCGACGACCCTCCCTCCTATCCCTCCTATCCCCCTCCCATCCTCTATACCGGGGGAAATTCACACGTAATCTGACTATGTGTGTCAGGTGGAAACTTCATTCACACTCGCGTGCAATAAAAAAAAAAAAAGTGCAAAAAGTGTGCGTGTGCGTGTACGTGTGCGTGTACGTGTGCGTGTACGTGTGCGTGTGCGTGTGCGTTTACGTGTGGGTGTGGGTGTGGGTGTGGGTGTGGGTGTGGGTGTGAGTGTGAGTGTGAGTGTGAGTGTGAGTGTGAGTGTGAGTGTGAGTGTGAGTGTGAGTGTGACTGTGACTGTGACTGTGACTGTGTTTGTGTGTGAGTGTGAGTGTGAGTGTGAGTGTGAGTGTGAGTGTGAGTGTGTGTGTGTGTGTGTGTGTGTGTGTGTGTGTGTGTGTGTGTGTGTGTGTGTGTGTGTGTGTGTGTGTGTGTGTGCGCGCGCGCATGTGTGCAAGAAATTCATGAGTAATCTAGCAACATATATATCAGCTGGAATCTTATTCAGACATATTCACAGACCTTTTATCTCTAGTTATACCCTGTATATGAGGGTGTCTGTATTTCAGTCTGTTTCTCTCCCTCCCCGTTCTCTTTCTTTCCTTCCTTTCGTTTTCTCGTCTCTCTCCTCCTCCTTCTCACCATCCTGTCCCCGCCCCTCTTCTCCCTTCTCTTCCACAGCATGCTCTAACAGACACAGCCTATCAAACAGATCGCATGGACCACTACCACCAGCATAGCCACATGGCCAATTGCGGCGAGTGTGCATACAACATGGCCAATTAACCTAAGTGGAAGCGGCAACAAATGTATCACTCAAATCTCTGCTAAAAATAAAGCCTCTTTTCTTTTATTTATACTGCTTATGACGAATGTATGTGTATATGGGTGTATGTGGGTGTACGAGTGTGGGTGTACGGGTGTGTGTGTGTGGGTGTACGGGTGTGGGTGTACGGGTGTGTGTGTGTGTGTGTGTGTGTGTGTGTGTGTGTGTGTGTGTGTGTGTGTGTGTGTGTGTGTGTGTGTGTGTGTGTGTGTGTGTGTGTGTGTGTGTTGAGCGTGCGTGTTTGTGTAGAGGTGGAGTGGGGTGGGGTGTAAATCTACATGTGCGTGAAGCCAAATCATAGCACATGTCCTCCATTTCCGCACATAAATCCTATAGTCAAATTCCTATACCATCCTACTCCTGTCCAATGCTGAGCCAGCCAGCAACAACGCGTCCAAAACAGCCTGCCAGATTTTACTTGCAAGACAGCCGTCACGTGATATGTGACGTAAACAATTTAGCTATAGCTGCAATTCGACCTGACGCTTCCTGTACTGACGTGTTTCTATTAATAAATACATGACATATTAGCTGCTCTCTGTTCTCAATGCACAAACTATCTTAGGGAATTTGCAAACATCTCCACTTATCCTTTTCATGAACTAGAACTAAAATCTCTCTCTTAGACTACATACGTAATAATAGAAACCACAACATGCGACCAGTACAAGACCCAAACCCTAAGACACCTATTTATAACTATGAAACACTTCAGTTACCCCTGTACGTCACCGCCGTTTTCTGTGTTCTCCAAAGCACGATTTTTTTTCTTCTCTTCTCTTGAACAGATTTCTTAAATGTCAGACTTTCTAAATAACATTCTATTTACTCTTCCATCCACCATGGTGTTAAAAATACACGATGATTATTCTCCACACTTAACAAAATAACCACCGAACCACTCACGTTGCTCAAGAGAGGTGCCGAATCCGATGGCAGTAACAGAAGACGGGAGAGTCGGCGCCCAGTCCCCGGCTGTGGGAGACACTGACGTTATGGCGAAGGTGCGTCTGCCTGGCCAGTCTAATTTTGTCCAAAAGGTAACTATGATGGCTGACTTGGAAAATATGTATGCCAACGGTTTCCGGCGGATGGTAGTAGACAAGAGGCGGCCTGGAGGAAAGGCCTATGCTCCGTCCGGTTGAGTTTTAGTATGTTATTTATTCTGAGGCATTCAAAGGATACAAACAAGATTTGGCACCCTTAATATCTTAACACAAGATTTATTTGGGTATTCTATCGCCGATTCAAGGAAGAGTCAAATAATCAAAATATATGGAGAACAGCGTGTTGGTATAGCAAGGGTATTGCATTTCCTGACAAATAATCCGTCTCAGCTGTATTAATCAATTATAGGAAAAACTAACAAGATGAGGGACACTCTGATTCAACAATTATGTAACATGCAGTATCCTCTACATGAAGGTTTAGTGTGCAGTCTTTGCAGTGTACATGATAAACACTTGATTAATCTTAGGTGTCTCTCAACAGTACTTACACAATACACAATCTAATTCAGGCTTTAAGGCCACCACACATATTATGTGCACTCTACGCAGCCCTTCAGTTAGACTGAGGCCAAACAGCCCCTTAATTTCTAACATTATCTTTCCTACTTTTAGTTTGTTAGTTAGCCATCCAGCTAGCTATACAACCAACCTAAATTGTTTGCCTGTCTCTCTTCGCTTCTATAAATACGCGAAGGGTTGGGGAAGCTCTGGCCGGGGTGTCCCTAACCTCATCTTCGAAGTTATACTGGCCAGATGATAAGGCTCTCTCATCTTCTCATGTTCCCTTTCCCTTCTGCATGTTCTCTCTTCCTTATCTTTCTACATATTCTCTTCCTTCTCCCATTCATATCAACCCTTTCGTGACAATCAGAAGAGACCACCTCCCTTCTACCTCGACGTTATTTGCGTGAAGTGAAGAATAAAGGAAGACTTTGGTCTTTCTTGTTGGCAGTGGTTTTGCTTTCACGTCGAGACAAGAGGTAGCTAAGTTCAGGTTGTACCAAAAGCCGAGCTAAAGATTTGCGCCTAAACAAGAAGAAGAAGCAATGGCTCGCGGAGGTGAGCTCGCAGCGGCGTGGGTGCCGTGTGTGGTGTTCTGTGCACCTCTATATTTACTTCAGGGGGCTGCCAGCCAACCCGTCTGCCACTACCACACCTACTAGCCCCGCCACAATCCTTACCCTCCATCCTCACTCGCACAATCCTTGCCGTACTTCCCTCTTATTATTCAGCAACTCCTGTCACAAGGTGTTGTTCTAGCGTTAGGCCCTATTTATGAAACTTTTTTTTTATTATCATTATTACTATTATTGCCATCTCTCCACTGTTCCCGTACTCGTCCAAAAGTCACTTCCTATTTCCACTCATCCCACCATCCCCACTTACCGCCTTCCTCCTTCTATGTCCCTTGCTATTGCCCAACACTTCCTCCAGTCATGCAACTCCATCACACTTCCTATCCTTACACTACACTTAATCGCCACCTTATCCTTTGCATTAAACAAATGGTTCTAATTAATCTGTATTGGATTCGATTTTACTTTGAATTTCCACATACAAATTTACCCTTCAACAGCGCTAACTAAAGCCTTGCATAACTGCCATTCCCTTGCCAAGGAATATACAGTATATACTCGTATACTGTGCGAAAATCCGAAACGTGTTCTACATTTGTGTTTGTATATATATATATATATATATATATATATATATATATATATATATATATATATATATATATATTCATATATATATATGCATTCAAACAAACAAACAAACAAACACACACACACACACACACACACACACACACACACACACACACACACACACACACACACACACACACACACACACACACACACACACACACACACACACACACACACACACACACAGAGTTGCTCCTACCAATCAAGGTTTAGTAATGGTTCCTAATTCTACGAACTGGCTTCCCTAGCAAATTTATCTTTCGACATAAAACATTTATTTTTTTTAATGAAACTAATTCATATCAACAAAACAAAAATAACGAATAGATGAATCAATAGTCTAACACAAGTATCCTAAGTGTTCTATCAAAGGAATATGTTGCACCAATTTAGTTTTATGGCCCCGGAAATCCTATCATTGTTTCTTGTCACTGTTTTGTTCCATTGCATATATTTTTTGTCAACCTTCAGTTTACGTTCATGTGCGTCCCTGCAATCACATCAACATTTCGTTCAATTAGTTCTTTTAGTTTTCACATTCTGTAGATGAATAGGACCTGCCATTATCCTTCATTCATTATCATAGTTATTTCATTAAAGAAAATAAAGAAAAAAAACACTTAGGATATAGATAAACAAGGATTTTTTTGAAGTTGTAACTATATAGGATTTATTCCAGATAATGAATCTATTTCAAAAAATATATATTTTACATGAATATACCCCCAAAAATGAAAATAAAAAATAAATAAATAAATACACTTCGTACTTATATGACAAGGCAGGATTAGCCGTACGGATTAGGCTGTGGACGACCCCCGCGATGGCTGGAAGCAGACAGGTGACACTTCTGAACAGGACGAGATGAACTTGGGCCGGGCCGATAATTTTAAAGACGTGATGGTACGCGGTGCATATTCACTAAGCTTTCTTTCGACATTACGAAGAAAAAAAGATGGTACTGATGACCTATCGCCGCAGCATTCGCTTGGAGTCATGGCGGTAATGCACAGATGCGATTTCTTTTTTTTATTGGTGTTCAGATTAATCAAATAAATAAATACCAATGACTTAGAAAACCTCAAACTGAAAAAAAAAGTTTAAAAAGATCTTGATTTAAAAAAAAAATGTAGCAGCTGCAACCAGCGCGTGCCTGCAGCAGTTTCATTTGGCATAGGAACAAGATCATATGACTTTCTCGTTTATTAGCATCTTACAAAGTAGTTTCATCCACCACTGATCCCTCCAAAAACATGCTTCCAACCGTGCTTACAAACACCTCTCCAAATCAACATCGACATGCCAAAGGACGCCTATTCCGAACATATCGCCTGGCCGGCCTCATGACGAATACGATCCCGCGCGAAAATGACTTGACGTGCGTGTGATTGCTAAACCTCCTTGGCTATCTCAGCTGGCCTTTCACAGACGATCTGGTGCGAGAGGCGAGGGTCAATCATCAGTCGGTCGGCCGAGGAACCAGGGCCATGGGAACTCCTCTACAAACAAGTGAATGAACGTAATGTTCCCGCCGCCCCACCATGCGGACATGACGTCATCCGGGTATTTTCAGGGCGGAGGCCATCTTCCCTCACACATCCGCCTCCTCCTCGCTGCTCCCTGGCCTCTTCACGCCCTATCTGTTCGCTGTTTGGATGTTCTCGATGGATGAATGGCGGCATGGCTTTTGGATGCGGTCACCTGGGCTTTTGAAAAGAGCTGGGCTCTTGGAACTGATGTTGGGACTTGCGTAATACAAACGCAGTGAAGGAAGGAACAGCAGGATTAGGCGTGACGTAAGTTCGACCTCTGATGTCTCTGTATTCTTGTATCGAACCATTGAGGTGTTTGATTGATCCAGCTGACTCGAAACGGAGATGGAGATAAACATCGTACGGAGACAAAAGTCGAGTAAGAACCGATTCGCGAGTAGGTCCTACTCTCAGCATGATCCCGCCTCACTCGCACCCGATCCCGCCTCGCCAGCCTCACCCGCAGCGCCGACACTCCTCTCCTATCCCGACCTTGCCTCCTCATCTCTCCCGACACCTCATCGCGACCTGTGAGGAAGACCTTCCCCACCATAACCGCCTCGTTACTCGTGAGAAAATCGTTCCCTATCTCTGCCTCCCTCATTCCCAACGCTTTTCGACGAGTGACGGAGACTTTCTCACCCTCACCCTTCTCACCACCACCGCCTCATGATTCATGAGAAAATCTTTCTCCACCATTCCAACACCACTACCTCACGACTAAGGAATGACGTCTTCCATCCCCTATCACTGCTAACACCTCATGACTCCCTCCAACCACCCCCGCCTCACAACTCATAAAGGCCTTCTCAACAACCACTGCCTCATAATTCGCGAGGAAGGGATTCTCCTTCTCCTTCTCCTTCTTCTCCTCCTCCTCCTCCCTCCACCAACGCTTCACGGAGGTATTTCTCCCCCATTCCACCACCTCTGCCTCACGACCAAGGCAGATCGCCTTTCCCTCCCCCGCAACTACCAACCTCACGACTCATGAAAAAGGCTTCTCTTTCTCCCTCAACCACCACCACCTCACGACTCATGAGGAAAGCCTTCTGCCCTACTCCCC